>PVHX01001410.1:0-210038 GCA_004024805.1 Geosciurus inauris | reverse complement strand
AATAACTCCAAAGTAGGCTAAACTTCAGTTCATTTAAAGTTGTATATCTCAAACAGGGGATATGGGTATGTAACCCAGATGAAGCCATCTATAGATAGACAGATAGTAAATAAAAAGGTAAGAATAACTATAAAGTTATAAACATTAAGTTAAAGCCCAGTACTCTTTAAGACTGGTAAGACTGACTTGCTGGATGTTTAAGGCCAAGACTTAAATATTAAGGTTAAAATAAGGGGCCTAAAAAAGCCAATATTCAGCTCTTGCCCTCTGAGTCAGCCTGAACTCTGGGAAAAGGGGAAGAGCTTTACAACTCTGGGCCACATAACCTCCCGATCAGGGAGATTAATGAGACCACTAGAGAACAGAAAGCCAATTAGTGTACATGCTGCAAAAGAGAAGGGTCACTGGAAAGCGGAGACATCCCTGATGCATCCAAGGGAAGCCACATGGTCAGTGAGACCTTGACCCATCCTAGCGCAGATGACACTAGCAGTGCTAACAGGCTGCTCACAAGTTCCCCAAGAGTGTCCCACAACAACACTCAACTGACTCTGTTCAATCTTGTGAATTTGTATTTGTATTAGCTTGCTTCACATGGACGTGTGTTTTCTCTCTTCTGAATACACAGTGAACTCTTAAAGATTAGGTATCTTTTCTGTTTTTATAAGTATCTACCCTTTGTTTAGGACCAGAACAGTCTCATTGCATTCTTTGTCACCATGCTGGGGCTTGAGGACCCAGGAGAGAAATAGATTCTCAGGAATTCATCTCTCCCCACTGTCTCACCTACTTATCGTAGAGTATTATCTGGTGACTGAGAACAATGAAAACAACATCAATTTGAGAGTGCAAGGATATATTAGTAGATAAATACAAATACAGAGCTTGATAATCCTCAGTTATGTCCACACTTTCTCAAACAGTTACTGCTGATAGACTTATAAGTTGGGGAAAATAAAAAAAAAAATCACATTAAGAGTTATACAAGAGTATTTCATACAACTTTGACACAGTAATTCTATATTTATGAATCTGCCTTACAAATAATCATGGCGGGGCGTAGTGGTGTGTGTATAAAGTCCTAGCTACTCAGGAGGCTGAGGCAGCAGGATTGCTTAAGCTCAGGAGTTCAAGACTGGGGGACACAGTGAGATGCCCACATCAAACAAACAAACATGGATGGTCACCAAGATTTAGCTACCTAGATGGTCATTAAAAAAAGGAAATAAACATTTTAAAATTCCATCAGTAGCAGATTAGTGATTGTACCTTCATGTGATAAAATATGATATTTATATATACACATATTTTTAGTTGTTGATGGACCTTTATGTTATTTATTTATATGCAGTGCCGACAATGAAATCCAGGGCCTTACACTAGGCAAGCACTCTGCCACTGAGCCACTACCCCAGCCCCCAAATATAATATTTAATGACACAAAAAGCTTCACAATAATGTAACAAAAGTGGTTTATAAAAGAGTATAAGGCATGGTTTGTTGTAAAAAGAAATACACCTATAGCTATATCTATATGTCCATAAACTTAAAAAGTTAGAAGAATATAAAACAAAATGTTAACAACATTACTTTAGGGTGCTTTCATAACAGGTTTTTAAAATTGACTTTGCTTATCTGAATCTTCTTATAATGAAAACATCTTACTTTAGCAATAAGAAAAAACAACATTGATTATTTAAAAAATAAACTAGAGTTTCTTTATATCTGTTATATATGATTAGCCATCCCTGACCAGTACGTTCCAGGTCCAATCCATCCTTGATCAGTGATTAGCAAAGAAATTCATCTTCTAATTCTATCCTCTGTCTTACATGGCCTACACAGAATAAATAGTAGCACTCAACCACAAGTGGGTCAGTGGGTGGTGGGTCATAATATGTATTTATTGAACTGAACTGATTGCTAAGAACCAGAAATTTACCCACATAATGTTAAGAGAATGACAAATAGTTCAAATGCAATAATTTTCTATTAAATAGTCTTCCTTTTAAACTACCCTTATCTTATAGTCTCTCTTACACCAAAGTTAAATAAAAGATTTTTAAAGAACCCCATAGGGAGACTATAATAACTTCATATCATTATACATGAAGTATATGCTGGAAGGCTTGCTATATATTTAGCAGTTTTTTGTAGTGTTGTTCAGCAAGGCTTAACTGCTTCTGTTGCTGAATGGCCTGTTACATAAAAAGACTCAAACCTGCCCTGCTCTTACAGAGAAAAACAAATGCCTGGAATGAGCTGGAATTTCCAGGAAAAACATACCAGCTCAATTTGTATTAATCCATGTGGGATTACTGCACTGATGTCATTTCTAATGTGTTACTCTTCCCCTCTGATAGGCATGATTCCCTCATCTCCTTCCTCAGCTGGTTCTGCCTCTCCTTACAGCAGACTGTCTTTGTGAATTACTCTCAGGGAGCATGTGCAGGAGAAGCCCAGAGCCTCACTCCATGGGAACGTGAGAGACAGAGTTAAAGAATGGGCTAAAAATGGCAGCTGAATGAAGCAGGTCATGCTGCTTCTGGAAACTTAAAAGACCAATCCTGTGAGAGAACTAATGAGACCTACTCGGGTCTGACCCTGCAGGCTGTGTGTGTGCAGAGAAGTGTGCAGTGCAGTTCACACAGGAGAAGCATCACAAGATTCCTGGGCTGCCTCCACGTAACTATGTGCGGGATTCAGTTGTGTTTGTAGAATGCATTTGTTGAGGCAATGAGCAGGCTATGCTTTTAGGAGTCAAAGGCAAAAAAAAACCTAAGGGAAGACTCAATCAGCTGATGTCCCTCTCGGTGAGATTTCCATTTGTAGTACTGGACCTGGCAATGGAGGAATGAATCATTCTTTCTATATTTGAACACTTATTTTAAACCACTTTCTTTACAAAAATAGCAGTCACTATGATAAGATAGGCCTTGTAATTCCCAGTAACTAACATCGAAAATATCTTCCTATAAAGAGAATGAACATCATATGATGGCCAAAGTTGAACAGCAAACTTGATAAATCAAGGTGCCAACTATGGAGGTCCCCATTTTGTTTATCATGCAATTAAGACCACAGTATTTTATCACTTGAGCACTTGTGTTTAGAATTGCCACTCTAAAAGATTTCTAAATATGGAGTGAATTATATCTCAACAATTATGTACTACCTAGTCAGTTTCATTACCCAGTATGTTCATTTTTTTGAAAAGGAAGATCTCAAAAGAATTAAAATTGCTTTTCTATGAATTATGGGAGAAGTAAATGATCAGGAAGCTAGTGTAAATACTATATTTTCCTTGTAATGGTTTATATTTCACCAAAATATTAAAATTACTAGTTAGAAAGTCTCAATATAATAATTTGTTTCTCCCCTAAAGGTATATTATTGTTGATTATTATGTCTTTAACATATTGTCTTCATAACTGAGAAACAATTAGAGAATAAGCCCAGAGATTTTGAACTATCTTAAGATACTGCCAGTTCCCAACAAATGCACAGAAAAAGATAATGGAATATCTACATTCCTTTTTGTTATATTAAGAGAAAGTCCAACATTTGAAAAAAATCAATCAATATAAATCACCTTATTAATACAGAAGGTGAGCATATGATTATCCCCATAGATAGATGAAAATCATTTGACAAAAGCCATTATTTAGTCATCATAACAACTCTAAGCAAACTAGAAATAGAAGAAAATGTCCTCAATTTCAAAAAGATTACATAACAAAAGCCTACACTAACTAACATCATGTTTGTGTAGTGGAAGCTTGAATCCTTTTCCTCTAAGATTGGGAATAGCATTCAATTGTTCATTCAATATTATACAAGTATGTAAAAAAGGCATAAGTTTAAAAAAGAAGTAGTAAAATTGTCTTCATCTGCAGGCAAAATGATTGAATTTGTGGAAAATCCCAAGGAATTTACTGAATCAACTACTATTAGAATTAAATTGAATTTACCGAGGTCACAGAAAATAGTAACACAGAAAGGTTAAGTAACTTGACCAAAATCACAATTACAATTAGTTTCTTGAAAGAGCCATCAAGTTCAGTCTGCCCGCCCCTGGGGAGGACTTCTTAATTAATATTTATATGGTAATTTAAAAATCAAGGCTTACTATTTATAATAGTCTAGATATGGAATCAACCCAGTTGTTCATTGGAAGATAAATGGATCAAGAAAATGTGGTAAATATAAACAATGAAATATTATTCAGCCTAAAAAAGAATGAAATCCTGTCATTTGTGGCAAAATGGACAAAGCCAGAGGTCATTATGTTAAGTGAAATAAGCCAGGTGCAGAAGGACAAATACTGTATGTTCTCACTCCTATGTAGAAGTTGAAACAGTTTATCTCAAGCCAGAAGAAGGGACAGAGATACAGACTAGGAAGAGTGTGGCGGGTGTATAGACAGAGGTTGGACTATGGGTGCTAAAACAGGAAGAATAAGTTTTAGTGTTCTGTAGCATGGTTGGATGACTGCAGCTTATAGCAACCCATTATATATTTTATGAAGAATTAAAAGGGAGGAGTTTAAATGCTTCAAAGACAAAGAAATAATAAAATACATAAAATGGGCAAGCTAATAACTCTAATTTGATTATTACATACTGTATACATATAGTGTATTGAATTATCACACTGTACCCCATAACTATGTACATTGATTTGTTAATTAAAAGGAAAAAGTAAAAATTTAAAAATAATAAAATAAAATAAAAACTAAAAAAGTAATCAAGGTGTTTTTACATATATATGTAAAACTAAATGTAATTTCTCCTATTCAAGTACCACAAGTTTCACCCTAAATTTTGGTGAATAGGAATTTAAAAAAACAAGATGTGAATCCTGAATCCTAATTCTATACACAAAAAGCATGACCACTGACTGTCTAATAAAATCAATGTTGTAGATATAATCCTTACATAGGCCAGCACATTTTACACTGAGAAAAACTCCTGATGAATATATTGCCAGACATATGTACCCTTACTGTTCCCTATCCCAATAAATGGCAAATTCAAGTTTAGTACAACCTATCTCTAATACCAGAAAACAATATGAAAGAGAGCATTGCTCATTGACAAATGCAGTAACAATTTTAAAAACTAGTGTAGGATTTGAAAGTAAGGCACTAATACCCGATTAGCCACAAGCCAAAATAAATCTGTTAGCATCTGTGTCTTTATAGTAGAAACTCAAGGTTATCACCAAGGACTTATATATGGATTAAGTAGCTGTACTTAAGGTTGTCTGTACCAATAATAATAGAAATAATAGATACTTAATGTTGCTAAATTAACAAGCATTCATTGAACCTGCTATCTAATTCTGAAGTCCTGAAATAACAGCAGTCCACCAATACTGGACACCAACACAGGCAGAGAGAAGCTAAGGGAGGAGCCTGACGCAGCTTCATTATGATGAGTAAAATCAAGATGACTGCAAACAAAGTACAGGTGGAGCATACCTTGTCCAAAAATCTAAAATCTATAATGCTCCAAAATCTGAAGATTTTGAGCACTGATATTACACCTAAGTGGAAAATTCCATGCCATGGAACTTGGTTTCATGCACAAAATTATTAAATACATTATATAAAGTTACCTTCAGGCTATATATATGATGTATATGAAACAAAAAATTAATTTCATATTTAGAGTTGAGTCCCTTCCCAAAAAATCTCATTATTTACATGCAAATATTCCAAAATCTGAAAAAAAATATAAAATAAAAAAAATCCAACCCCCAAATACTTCTGATCTCAAGCATTTCAGATACTTAACCTGTAGTTGATGTGGGATCTTATACAGAATGGCACAGCTAGAAGTCATTATTCCATGGTACAATCTCAAATGTGAAGGTGTTTATGAAAATCATAAATTTAAAAGATAAAGGTGCAAACGTAGATTTTGCTAATAGTGACTATAACCTCAAACTTAAAGGCTTGTCTAGCAGCATGTGGTATGGGTGTTGGGCATGCACAAGTCTCCTTCAATTAAATTGGCCTAAATAAAGAAAATAATGTACTGTCTTAACTACTTCATCGTTGTTTTGATCTGCTGCATGTAAATTATAAACTTCAAATTCTTTTCTTTTTTTAGGAGTTTTAAATATATTTTTAAGATGTCAATGGACCTTTATTTTATTCATTTATTTATATGCGGTGCTGAGAATCAAACCCACTGCCTCATACATGCTAGGCAAGTGCTCTACCACTGAACCACAACCCCAGTCCCCAAATTATTTTCCTAATGAAAGAAACTATGATTATCCATCCAACACTGTCTTACCATGCCTCTTGTGTCTCAGGGTACAAGACTGCAAGATGCATGGCCCAAGGTTGCTTGTGGTCTGTTGCCAGCGGAATTATGATACTACTTATGGTAATGCTGCACAGCATTTTAAGAGATAGCATGGTATAGTTGGACTTGTCATTTAGTATCTCTGGATCTCAGTTTTTTCATTAAATGTCTGAGATGTATACCTCAAAACCTGAATTTACAGGGTTGTCATGATGATTGAGATACCCGACATATATGAGGTGCTAAATAAGTAAGGGAGCATGCATACTTGCACATGTACTTTCTCTCTCTTGCATACACACGCACACACCACATATACATGAAAGGTTAACAGCTGAGATTGATTTATTGCTCCACAGAAGTTGGCCCAAGGACAGATTATTATAATTAGCCTCACTTATTTTCAGTGCGTTCAGTAAGGATCTGGACAAAAATATTAATTCTGGTGTCAGACAGTAGTTGGTGGAGACTGCCACAGTTTACACACTGTTAGCATTTAATTTGTCTGACCGTCTCACTATGATTTTGATTTTGATTTATCTCAGTGGTTCTGAATATTTTACTCCTTGTTCGAATATCGGGATGAGACATCAAAATAAACACTAAACCCTGAAGATCACTGACAAAGGATTTAAATAGACAGTAAGGCAATGAAGGGTTTATAGCTAAGATTCAGTGACTGGTTATACCTCTGAGCAACCATAGCTCCTCAGTAAATCACAATCTGGTCTGCTTTAGCCTTCTTCTGAAATTCCTTTCAATCCCTTGCTATTCTATAACAATGAATCAGTCTCTAGTCATATGATAGATAGCTATGTGGGGAAGATCTAAATCTCCTAAATCCTATTTTGATTTATGTAGATATACGATTTTTATTACTTCAAATACAGATCTACTTTTTAACTGTTCAAAAGCCATGTCTTACAGTGAGAGTTCTTTAAAGAAGGAAATCTACTGTCAATATATAAGGTCCCTAGAAAATGTTAGAGACTTCTACCTAGAGGATGGAGAAGCAGGGCCCAGATTTACCCTCCTACAATAAACAATTGAAAAACTGGACAAAGTATAGAAGCAATGATCCCTGTGATCTCTGGGAATAGGGAAACAAAGTGAGCCCTACCGTTGGCTGCCTGAAGGCAGTTCCAGGATGCAATGCCAGGACACCCAATCAGTCCAGGGGGTTCCCTGGGTTAAGGAGACTGAGAAAAGAGATCAAGGAGGGCAAAGTGGCTTGAATTTGTGAAACAAAGAACTAGAGAGAAGGGCTGGGGAGAAAGGGAAGAATAGGATGGAGAAAAAGAGAGAGAAAGAGAAACACTGGAATTCCAGAGACAGGCCCCTGGAGTTTTGGTTAAGTACTAATCTACACATTGCTCAGAGAAAACTACTGAAGACTATTTGAAAAGAGTAGGCAGAACAACTCCCAGTGTTTACTGGGAGTAAACAGGGATGGAAATAGTTTATGTTCAATTAACTAAACTGTATTCCAAAACAAAAGCCAAAACTAATTAAAGGAATATAACGAAATTTAGCAATTGAGAATATAAAATTCACAATGCCCAGAGTCCAACTGAAAAACCACAAGGCATTCAGAAAAACAAAAAGATAATACCCTTAATCAGGATAAAATAAATAAATAAAAACAGACCCAGAAATGACAGGAATGAAAGAACTAGCACATAAGGTATTAAAATATCTTTGGAAAATATGTTCCACATGTTCAAGAAGTGGCAGAAACATGAACAAGAGAAAAGGAAAACATAAAAAAGACTAAAATTAGGGGCTGGGATTGTAGCTCAGCGGTAGAGCGCTTGCCTCGCATGCGTGAGGCCCTGGGTTCGATCCTCAGCACCACATACAAAAAGCAATAAAATAAAGACATTATGTCCATCTACAACTAAAAAAATATTTAAAAAAAGACTAAAATTAAACTTTTAGTGACTAAAAATACAGCATCTCAAATAAAAAATAGACTAAGCGAGATTAACAACAGATTAGAAATTTCAGAAGGAAATAAATCAGTAAACTCGAAGATATGTAGTATTAGAAATTATCCAGAATGGGGCTGGGATTGTAGCTCAGCGGTAGAGCGCTTGCCTCGCATGCGTGAGGCCCTGGGTTCGATCCTCAGCACCACATACAAAGCAATAAAGACATTGTGTCCATCAACAACAAAAAAAAATTAAAAAAAAAAAAAAAGAAAGAAATTATCCAGAATGAAGCACAGAAGGCTGAATAAAACTGAGCAGAGCATCAGTGACCTGTAGGACAACATTAAGCAATCTAACATTTTTGGGATTGGAATTTCAGAAGGAAATGAGATCTGAGAAGAAGGGAACATGAGTTTAAAAATTTTAAATATTTAAACATTTCTATATTTGATCCAAGAAGCCCAAATACAAGCAGAATAAATATAAAGAAAATGATCCCAATTAACATCATAATCAAATTGCTAAGGTGATAAAAAGAAAATCTTAAAAGTTGACAGGGAAAAAGACACATTACAGAGGACCAAAGATTAAAAAAACTACAGATTTCTTACGAGCTTTGCAAACTGGCAAGCAAGAGAACACTGGAATAAAGAAATGCCCCCCCCAGACAACAACACAAACAAACAAACAAAACCCCTGCCAAGCTAGAATTCTTTACCCAGCAAACTGTCTCTCAAAATGAAAGTAAAATAGAACATTTCAGACAGATAAACATGTAAAGAATTAATTTTTAACATAACTGCAATACTAAAAGTGTGAAAGGAAGTTCCTGAAGCTAAAGGAAATTGATAACACAAAAGCAAAGTTCAGGTTAAGCATCCTTTGCCCCCAAATCCAAAATCTAAAATGGTGAGTAAAAAAGGTGTGAGGATTAGAAAGGAAGCAGTAAAACTATCTTTATTTGCAGACAACATGATTGAATTTATAGAAAATTCTAAGGAAGCTACTCAAGACCTTTTGGAACCAAAGTGAACTTAGCAAGGTCACAGAATACAATAACACAAAGAAATAAAGAATGTCTGAAACAGTAAATAGGTGGGTAAATAAATGACTTGTCTTCCCATTTTAAAATATCTTTAAAAAATTATTGACTATTTAAAGCAAAAGTAATAACATATTAAATGAAATATATGGCAATAGCAGACAGGAGGGAAAAATGGAAGCATATGTTTTAAAGTACTTTCAATATATACAAAGTGATACAATATTATTTGAACAAATGAATAAATGAGGTATATTATAAACATGAAAGCAATCACTAAAAAATGATAAAGACATATAGGCAATGTGTTAGCTTTCCATTACTATAACTAATGCTTGAGATAATCATTGTATAGAGAGAAATGTTTTATTTTGGCTCATGGTTTTGGAGGTTTCAGTCTATGACCTATTGGTCCCATTGCTTTGAGCCTGTAGCCACATCGGATATCATGGTGGGAGCATGTGATGGAGGAAGCCTGATCATCTCATAGCAGGGAAGTGAAAGAGATTGAGACAGCGAGTAGACCAAGGTCCCACAATCCCCTCTGAGAACACATCACCAATGACCTACATCTTCCCACTAGGCCCCACCTCTTCAAGTTTTCGCCACCTACCAATAGCACCATACTAGGAAATAAGCCTTTATTACATGGGCCTTTCGGGGAATTTCAGATCTAAACTACAGCAGGCAATAAGCAATAATGAAGATAAAATGGAGTTATAAATAAGAAACTCAATCCAAAATAAGAAAAAAATAAATAACAACAGAAAGAATAGATGGGATAAACAGAAAAAAAGCAAGATCATCAATTTAAAGCCAGCCATACCAATAATTCTGACATAAATATAATTAAACATTCCAATTAAAAGCAAGAAATTGTTATATTGGATCAAAAAGCAAATATATGCACTCTATAATAAACCAATTTTAAATATAAAGACATACATAAGTTAAAAGTAAAATAGTAGAGAAAATATACCATGCAAACAAAAAACATGCCAAAATGACTTTATCAATATTGGACAAAGTAGACTGCAGAACAAGGAATATTACTAGGGAAAAAGAGATAATGTTATAATGATAAAGTGGCCAATTCACCAAGAGGGCATACAATCCCAAATGTGCATGCACCTAGCAACAGAGTTTCACAACACATAAGGCAAGAACTGGTAGAACCAAAAGGAGGAAAAGGCAAATTTACTGTTACAGTTAGAAGTTTTGAAACTCCTCTTTTTTAAAAAAATATTTTTTAGTTATAGATGGACTCAATGTCTTTATTTTGTCTATTTATTTTTATGTGGTGTTGAGGATCAAACTCAGTGCCTCACATGTGCAAGGCAAGCACTCTGCCACTGAGCCACAACCCCAGCCCTCAAAACTCTTCTTTAGTGATTGATAGACCAAGTAGACATCAAAATTAGTAAAGATACAAAAGACTTGGACAACACTACTAACCTAATGTAGATATATAGAATCCTTTACTTAAGGACAGGGAATTCACATTCTGGACCATAAAGTCAGTCTCATTAAATTTGAAAGAATTGAAATCCATACAAAATATATTAATTGAGCCTAACAGAAGTATACTTAAAACTGACAAGAGAAAGTTAGTAGGAAAATCCCTAGTATTTGGAAACCAACCATGCACTTCAAAATAACTCATGGGTCAAAGAAGAAATCACAAGGGAAATCAGAAAATATTTTGAACCTAATAAAATAAAAACATGACAGAAAAAAATTTGTGAGATATAGTTAACATAAGGATTTTATAGAATTAAAATACCTATATTAGGAAAGAAGAAAGGCCTTAAGAGGCTAGAAAAAGAAGAAAAAATAACATACAAAGTAAGCATAAGAAAAGAAATATTAATGAGAATTGGAATTAATGAAATAGCAGAAAAATGATAGAGAAAAATCAATGAAATGAAAAGCTGGGTCTTTGAAAAGATCGATAAAATTGATAAACTTCTAGCTAGAGGTATCAGAAACAAAACAGAAGACACAAATTATCAATAGCTGTATTGAAAAAAAATCCTATAGATACTAATGGACAATAAGACACTAGTATAAAGTACCTTATGCCAATAAATTAAAGTTAGGTGAAATGGATAAACTCCTGGAAAAGACACAAACTATCTGAGCTCACTCAAGAAGACACAGAAAACCTGAATACCCCTGAGTCTACTAAAGAACCTGAATTCTTGGCTTTCCACAAAGACAACTCAGGGCCCAGACAACCCAGATGACTTCACTGGTGAATTCTATTAAATATTCAAGAAAGGGCCAGGCATGGTGGTGCATACTGTAATCCCAGTGGCTCAGGAGGCTGAGGTAATAGGATCACAAGTCCAAAAGCAAAAAATAAAAAGGGCTGGGGATGCAGCTCAGTGGTTAAGTGCCTAGTGGTTCAATTCCCAGTACCAAAAAAAAAGAAAAAGAATAAGAAAGAGGGGCTGGGATTGTAGCTCAGCGGTAGAGCGCTTGCCTTGCATGCGTGAGGCCCTGGGTTCGATCCTCAGCACCACGTACAAAGCAATAAAATAAAGACATTGTGTCCATCTACAATTAAAAAATATTAAAAAAAAAAGAATAAGAAAGATATAATGCCAATACTATATGAAGTCTTTCAGAAAACGGAGGCCAGATTTACCCTGATAACAAAACTATACAAGGACATTTGAGCAAGATAAAGAGATACTAATGGTAAAAGATGATGAACGAGGACAAACACACTGAACAGTAGAAACACAAAGAAGAGGCTAGAGGAGTGAAAAGACTTTAGACATTGTCATACGTCCTCTGTTGACTACTTCCCAAGCATATGCCCTGTGTGGCATAGTGCTCAACAGTGTGGACTTTTGGTGCCAGATGGCCGGGGTTCAGTTTTCAGCACCACTACTTGCTAGTTGCATGACTTTTACCAAGTTACTAATTTCTCTGTGCTTCAAACTTCCCATTTATAAATGGAGATAATAATAGAAGTCCCCTCATATAGTTGTTATGAGGAGTAAATGAATAAATACATTTCAATTGCTTATACCAGAACCTGGTACATGGTAAGCACTTCATCTGCGTTTGCTGGAATTACCATCCATGTTATGTTAGTTGGTTCCTGTCTTCATAATATTTACCCTCAAAATGAACCAAGCAGAACAATAGTGACTATCTTCAGTGTATTGGTTCTCTGTTTTTGCCATAACAAATTATTATAAATTTAGAGGCTTAAAACAACAGAAGTTAACTCTGTCAGTTCCTCAGGTCAGAAGCTCAAATTAGTTTCACTGCGCCATAATCACAAGGATCAGCAAGGTGCACTCCCTCTGGAGGCTCTAGGGAAGAACCTGTTGCTTGACTCTGCCAGCTTCTGGTAGCTACCAGCACTCCTTTGCTTGTAGCTACATCCCTCCAATCTTTGTCTCCATGGTTACAGTGCCTCTGTCTCATTTGTGTCTCCCTCTGCCTCTCTCTTGTAAGGACACTCATGATTGGATTTAGGGCTTGCCCAGATACCTATCTTCCCATGTCAAGATCACTACAGGGCTGCAGCCACTTCAATGTTTATAGCAGCTCAATTCACAATAGCTAAACTGTGGAACCAACCTAGATGCCCTTTGATAGATGAATGGATAAAGAAACTGTGGTATATATTCACAATGGAATATTACTCAGCAACAAAAGAGAATAAAATTATGCCATTTGCAGGTAAATGGATGGAGTTGGAGAATATTATGCTAAGTAAAGTAAGCCAATCCCAAAAAACCAAATGCCAAATGTCCTCTCTGATAAGTGGATGCTGATCCATAATGTGGGGGAAGACATAGGAAGAATGGAGGAACTTTGGTCACAGGGGTGGGTGGGAGGGGGCAGGGGGACAGTAAAGATGGTGGAATATGATGGACATCATTGCCCTAGCTTTATGTATGACTGCATGTATGTTGTGATTCTACATCACATACAACCAGAGAAATGAAAAGTTGTGCTCCATCTGTGTACAATGAATCAAAATGCATGCTGCTATCATGTATATAAGAAGAATAAATAAATAAATAAAATTAAAACAAAATATCCTTAATTTAATCACATTGGCAAAGATCCTTTTTCTTTATTTGGTGATATTTGCAGGTTTCAGGGATTAAGACTCTATATATCTGGGAGATCATTATCTAGACTACTAGTTCATCACTAGGGGTAGATTGATTTAGTGTGGAAATCACTATATAAACATTTGTTTTTAAAGGATATTTAACTCTCGCTACGAAGGTACAGTCCATTTCACCTGGAGGTAGGTCCCCAAACTATAAGCATAGCATCAGCAATGAACTATAACACCTCTATAATGCTAACATGCAAACTCAAATCTATAAAATTGTGACACTTATCACAAACTTTGGGGAGGAGGAGCACTCCCGGAAACTCTGCCTTCATATGATTCAAATAAAACAGCTTTGTAAGACCACTAGTAAGAATCAAGAAAAGTGGGAGAAACCAGGTTTGGTGATGGCAGTTACAACTAACAAAACTCAGAGTTGCTGTGAGGATTAAATAAAGCTCATGGAATGTCCTAGATGATGACTGGCATATATCAGTGCTCAACAAATTGTACTTGCAATTATTATTATGTCATAATACTACCATTTCTAACACAACTCCATCTTCTATTTAAGTAAAAGAGCATCTCATCTTCAGCTTCTTTATTTCAGGAGCAGAGGAGTTATAACTTTGGGAACAGTGGTGCCACCAGTGAAAGGCACCACCCAGAAAAAGCAAAGAAAATACTTCAGTCTGCAACACTGAAGTGCACATCCCTAGGGGAAAGGGAAATGATTAAGAGAGAACTTTATAAGTTAGTACAGGACAGGAATTAAGATCCAAAGAGTTTAATGTTTGACAAAGGGGGCTGAGACACATACAGTACTTGAGGTTTTGGGGAAGCGAGAGGAAAAAAATAAGAATTCAAAGTAACAGAAATCTAAAGCAAGGGATGTGATATATTCATTCTCCATGGGAATTTATTAAATGTATAGCACTTTGTACTCTAGTGAGATGAAGGCTGAGGCTGAGAGGAAGGAGTTGTGACAGAGAGTAAAATCAGGAAGAGTATGGGCAAGGTCAGCACAAGCCAGCTCAGTGGACTGACAGGAGGCAGAGGACAGACCGGGAAAGCTGAGAACTCAAGGAAGTTTGTGTTTGGGATAAAACACTATAAGCAGCTCTCTGACTTGGATGGTATGTTGTTTTCCCCAGTGTTTCCAGCAGTTAGCCTAGTACCTGGCATGTCATCAATAAATCGGGGTTGAATGAACAAATACCATATTTAATAGTGAACATATTCACAGTGAAGAGAAGTCCAATTAGCGGTTCCTTTCTAACCGCATGATTCTGTCCAAACCACCCTCCACACTGCTGATGTGATCTTCCTAAAAAGCAAATCTGATCATGCCACTCTTGAGGTGCTTTAGTAGCATCATCAAGTCTAAATTTCCCAGCTGGTAAGCCAAGCCTTTTGTGATTTGAGGCCTGGTTTCTGAGACTACCTGCTCATTGTTTGGAGTTCCCCACATATGCTCTCACCGACAGACACCCCACTTGTGTACATACTGCCTCCTGTTGGCCTGGAAAGTCCCTCCTTATCCTTCAATCATCATTTCAAAAGTCACTTTCTCCAGAAAAATTTTTCTAACATTTCTGTGCAGAGCCAAGTAATCCCTCCAGTATGCTGCCAGACTCCCTGCCCATATTCCTATAATGCCACTAATTACAGTACCATAATTAAAATTTCTGTGTCTGTCTTTAGATACATATGGATTGGGTTATGTCCATCTTTGCATCCATAAAAATGAGGTAAGGGAGCTTTAAAGATGCTTCTTGGATAAATAGATTTGAAAGTAAAAAATAGAAATAAAACATATATTCAGGTGAATAAGACAGAATGGGATGCTAAAAGTCTGTGAGGGATGGGTAAGTTTACCCCTGTAGAAGATTTTGTCATGATTGGCAGCGCTATTACTGCCTTCCAATAGTCTCCTGTTATCACAATCAGACAGAATTTTGGGCCGGATATACTACAGACCTGACTCAAAATGATATTCCAATCATTTCTCACATTCACTGTGACTTTGAGAAAGCAAGTTAATTTTCATGTGCTTCAGTGTCTTTTATGAAGTAACTTCTATTTCAAAATGCTTCAAAAGCCAAGTTCTTCCCTCTTACTCTAATTCTCGATTTCTTTCTCTCTTACAAAGTGGAAGAGGACACTTCAGTGCTAAACTAAGGGTAAGAATAATGAGCTCAATCTTACTGAACAACTTTGGGGGAGTTATTACATCTTCATACATCTCAAATTTCTCTTCCTTTAAAGGGAATCAACTCCACTATCTAGGAGGTCAAAGGAAATAGTAAAGAGAAAAATTTACATATACACCTCACATGTATTAACCTAATTCCATAATTCTTTGAGGTAGGAGCTGTGATCATCTCCATTACACAAAAGAAGATGGGAACACAGAATGAGACTTGAAGGATGAAGGTCACAGCTGGAGAGTGGCAGAGGCAGGCTGGCTTCAGTGTCTGCTGCTACCATTACCTCCCGCCTCCCTGCAGGACAATGAAAGCTAGCAGGCACCTAACAAAACCTTGGTATATTAAAGGATTAAAAGGCTTTAAAATTATATGTTTTTTTTTTTTTTGCAAACAAATGCCAGCCTTATTTATAACTGAACACCAAAGTGAAAACAAAAATAAAGCAGCAGTGAACAGGAGGCTTCAGATATGGGGTGAGGTTCTGTATTTCAGTCACACTTTACGGCCAAGATTTTAGGTCCTCAATCCACCCACTACTTATAGCAAAAATAAGGAGAGTCTTTTGTTATTTTAGCTATTAAGGAGATGAATTTGTCTTTCATTACATCCACAATAAAGATGACACTGTCATTAGATAAACCTCTACCTCAGGGCCAGGTGTTATGAATCAATGAGCCAGGCTGTCCTCAGGAGTGATGACTGAGGAACTCAAAAATGGCACAAGATACACTTGTGTTATGTTTTTCTTACAGAAGCCGAATTTTATTTTTTATGAAACATTAAATATTTAATTAATTCCATGTCGCCCTCTATTCAAAGAAGTGATTTACAGCAAAATTGAAGGAACATTCACTGCGTGTAATCCATTACCTCCAAAAAGTTATATTCCTTTTACGATTATATTCCCTTCCGGGCAATAGACCTTAGAAAATGCCAAATAAATAATTATTGAATAAAGTAATACTATTCCAGAGATGGGTTCCCAGAAATTCTGCATTTCCAGATGGTTCCTTAAAAGGAACAGGAGCCTTATGATAGTTGTCATGTGCCCTGAAGGACTCCACTGCCTTGGAGAACTTACTCCTTAGGTCTCTTTAAAAGTCTTAAGCCCTATTTATCTGCACCTATGATTTCTTCGTGTCCTCCCATCAGAAAAAACAGAGGAAGATCAGGTTACATTGCTTCTTGGGGACTGTATAAATTCCTGTGAGGTTCTCTCTTCTGTCAGGAAAAGTTGCCCTGGCAACCATATTTACACACCCGTTCAATTCCCTCCCCTCCTTTGATTCACTGGTTGGTATAAAAATTAATTTGAATTAAACTGCTGAAGTTTACAAGTCAATCAGTCTAATAGACTTACAAAAAAGTTTAGACCCTGGTTTCTGCTCCAAACTCATTCTTAAAAAGGACCTATTCACTTTATAAATTTGAGTGTAATTCTCTTTAGTTCAATATTTTAAAACACAATTAATATATATGCTGGATGTTTCTGGTTAGAGGTAAAGAAAAGAATATTGTCCCAGGGCAGCTGGCCAATATTAGTTAGGAAGACCAAGAGACAACGAGTTAACTTAGTTCCAAGTAAGCTATGTTAAGCACTGGAGAAAAGAGTTAAGGACCAGGACAGAAGGTCTAGGCCACATGAGATGATGAATCAGGCCTAAGGCTCAGAAGTCAGCACCTGGGTAGCAGGGATGGGCATGAGTTTTCAAGAATGGAGTTTTATGAATTCATTCACCAAGTACTTAAGTAGCTACTAGTGCCAGGTGTTGGGAATACAGCAACTAATGACCCAGACACAGACCTTGCCTTTGTAAAGTTTCAAGTCAAATATTTGAAAAGTGAACCAATGTTGACTTTGAAACTATATGATTTCATACAAGAGTTGTAACTGGTTTTCGAGTAGGAATGGCACAGGGATTTACAGGGTGAGACAAGGCTGAGTCCTCACTGGAGGTGGAGACCTGGCAAGTCAAGTAGTCCTTGACATAAACCTTTAGATTTTTACCTTCAATAACAATGACACACGAGTCTATAGATGGGGAGATTAAGAAAGATATATTTATCCTAGGGCACAAGGCTGGATACTTTGCAGTATACCTAAGTTTTCTAAAGAGTAGAGTAAAAGATTAGAAAGGTAGGAGTTATTCTTAAGATTGTTCAACAACCATTAATTGAGCATCTAAACATTCCTTGTTCAAGGAATAGTTTTAGAAATTGGAGCTATAGGTATGAAAAAAACATAGTCCCTAGAAATTATAAAAATGTGGTAAATGCTATCATGAGATGTTAAAGTACAAAGGAGGACCAGAGAGGAAAGATACTAATTCAAAAAAAGATAGACATGCTTCTGAAAGGTAATGCTTGAATAGAGCCTTAAAAAAATAAACTGGTTGTTTTAAGCTGAAAAACTCTGGGTAACTTCTTATGCAGCAATACCATAGCACAAACAAGAGAATATGGGGAACACCAAGCCACCTAAACTGCCTCATGATGGATGCCATAGGTTATACTGCACCAGAGAAATCTTTTCATATTTTTAATCTCACATATTCTAAGGTTTACTTGGTCCATGTTGAGAGTAGGAAAGAAAAACAAACACTCCAAACAAGAAGGAGATAGGTAAGGGGAGGCGGCAACACAATCTCAGTGTTGTCTGATTTCCTCCATGAGGGCATCTGGGTTGGCTGGTATAGGACTTGGTCAAGTGGTTGGTTAGTGTCAAGTGGTGTCAAGACTTGGTCAGCACTTGGTTAAATCATAACTCAGGGATATCAGGAATAGGAGGAGCAAGAGGGTGAGTACTAATTGTTTTCAAGAGAACAATAACCACTAAAACCATAAAAACTTAATTTGTTGTCAGTTTCAAGTAATGACTGTAAAGGCAAAAAAGAAAGAAAATGTAAAAAAAAAATATGAGTTTTTTTTGTTTTTCATGGTCCATGGGGGTACATGAAGTTCTAAAAGAATGAGCAATAGAGGCAAGAGCAGAACATGAGCGTTCCAGGCACCATGGTAAACAGGGCAGTCTGTGCTCTGGGAGTGAAAGGGTGACGGCAGTCTGGGTAAAAAGGCACCAGAAGAGGACAAAGTCACAGAATGACTGTCCAACTCCAATTTCTGTTTCAGTAGTTTGAAAAGGGGATCTCCCTAGCTTTCCATAGACACATGGGTACATCTGACTACAAAAGAAATAGAAATGAACTCATGTTTTATTTACATTGGGAGTAAAATAGCACAGGATCATAACTTTATAAAATAATACCCTTGAAATATAATGAATGAACTTCCAGAAACCATTTTGAGTAAATAATTCCTTGTCTCTTCATTCTGCATTCTTTTCATACTGACTGGGCATTCACTTAAAGTTTAAATTATCTCCCTTTGCCCTTCATACCACCAGACCAAATGAAAGGAAGACAGGAAAATGTGATTGTGCATCAAGACACAGCAAGGACTTTGGGCCACTTGACCAAAATAAAGGCTACAGCATGGCACGCTTTCCCAGCTTTACACCTGAAGGCAGTGTTGATACCCCTAGGCAGAATGGTTACATGATTTGTGGGCCCCTTGTTAAAAATCACTAAAATTGCAAGCCAACAACAATTGAGCATTAAGTCAGGCACGGGGCCTCTCCAAGTGCAGGGTTCTGGGAGACTGCATAAATTGCATGCCCATGAAGCTGGCCTGCCTTCAGAGACAGCAAAGCATGGTCCTGTAGAAAAGCTTAAGGGTCAGAGCTGGATCAAAATCCTTTCTCTGCCACTCATTAGCTATGTGATCATAGGCAATTTATTTCACTTGTCCATGTTTCCAAGAGGTTGTGTGATTAGAATCCAGCTTGTGGGGATTAAATGGGATAATTAATAGAGGATATAAAGTGCTTAGCACAATGCCTAGCACATACTAAGCACTTAATAAATGGTAACTATACCATTACTGTTCAGTGCAATGTACAGGCAGTTATTAAAGCAGTAAGTTGAAGAAATGAATTGCTGACTTGCTATTAAGGACATGAAAGAAAGAGAACACTAGAACAAAATAATGAGGCAGATAGGGAAGACTAAATCTTTTGACTCTGCTTTCTCTAACCATTTTCCTATTTTTTCTTCCTTTTATTGCCAAACATACAAAGAATAATCTGCATGCTGTCTCCATTTCTTATCTGTATCTCATGCTACAATTCTCTTTTATTTGGCTTTTAATATCCATGCTTCTGTGTCCCCCACTAAATTACAGTTATCACTTTCAAAAAGTAGTACTTTTTTTTACTATGACCTCCTATCTCCTAAATGTAATAGATGTCTCCCATGCTTTCTGTACAGTTTCACACTGCTGATCAATTTCCCCAGCTTGAAACCCTTTTTCTCTTGACTTCTGTGATACTGCACTCTCCTGGTTAGCAGCAGGGCCATGCCTCCACGAGGGACCTAACAAATACTGGTGAACAGGATGCACGCATTAGATGAATCAGTGAGTCCTTTTGCCTTTCTAATATTTCTTGTTTTCCACCATACTAACTCCATTATTTTCTCCTTATCCTTAAGTGTGGCTAATCTCTAATATTCAGTCCTTGGTTCTCCATACCTCTATTTCTATGCCATAATCAGCGATGAATCCAGATAACCATATGACTTCAGTTATTACCTTCTCTACATACAATTCCCTGTCTTCTCTCTTTTGAACATTAGCCCCCAAATTCCAAACACTTGTGGGGCATGTCCATTGAGAAGTCCAGTATGCTCTCAGGATATTACTGTCTCCTCCTCTCCCTGTGGCTTTCCTTCCTCTGTCCTATTTTTGCTAATCCTTTGCCAACGGTCAAGACCACATTTGATGCTACTTTCTCTCTTGCCCTCCTTAGCCAATCAGTCACACAGTCTAGTTCATTTTTCCCTTATAATACTTATTAGACTTACTTTTTCTTGTTTTCACTGTATCAACCTAATTCAATTCCTGATCTCCTCACACTAACATCTTTAAATAGCCTACTAACTGGTTGTAATATTTTATTTCCTTACAAAAGTCTATTCTCCATATGACTGTTGAGAATCTTAAAATATTATTTTTATGACCTCACATTTTCCTAACCAAAAATCCACTTCCCATCATCTGTAGGATGAAGTCCTAACTCCTTAGTTCAGCATTCAGTGCTTGTGACAATCTGGATTCAACCAACTCTTCCAATCTCACTTTTCTACTTAAATCCTCTGATCTTGCCAGACTGGTTAACTTCATTAATTGATGCCTGAAATATTCCTACTTTACATTTAATGAACATTATTTTTCTTATCAGGAAATCCTGTCCACTTTTCTTCCAACAGAATTCATCATAGCTCTGAAAAAGCCTTCTTTGGTAATCATAGTCCATACCCATGTTGATCTTTTCCTTTCCTTCTCTTCCCTTTCTTTTAAAAATTGAAGCCCTAAGATAACTCAGGACTATTTCTTCCTCCTCTCCCCACCCCCACTTCTTTTTTAACTAGAACGAGGGATGGAACCCAGATCCTCGCACATGCTAGGCAAGTGCTCTGAGTTACATTCCCAGCTTTTAAAAATATTTGTGTTTTAAGACAGGGTCTTGTTAAGTAGCCAAGACTGACCTTGAACTTGCAGTCCTCCTGCCTCAGCCTCCCAAGTAGCTGGGATTATAGGCATGCACCACTATAACCAGCATGATGATCTTTTTCTTTCTCAACTCCTATAATATCACGTTTAGCACCTCCAAAATGTGCTGTATTAATGCTTTATCTTTGTGATTTTATTTATTCCTCAAAACTGTATGAGGTAGGTGGCCTTCTTATAGATGAAGGAACGGAAGTCAAACAACTTGCCCAAAGTTATATAGCAAGTAACTGATAGAACTGGGATTTAAATCCTAGTTAAGCTGAGAATAACCTCATATTATACCACCTTTCTCATTTTCTTATCTCCTCCAAAGCAAAAATACAGCACAGTATTTGCACACAAGCAAGTGTTCAGTAAATATACTGATTGAGAACATTGCTTAAATACTACCCATGATTTTCTAGCACTTACACAACTGTCAATCTTAGCAAAGCACATTAGGGACATCACCCCTGTGTTACCTTTTTACATAGCTTAATTTGTAATGTAGTTCACGACAGGAGATGTGCCCTAAACTCTCCACTGTTCATTCTAAAAATGGATTTTGATTTAAGTAAAGCTGAAAGGACTTTAGTGACTCAAACATTAGGTGAGCTCTGGGGATAAGGTCCACTTTACAACTCTGGCACCTACCCTTGTGCTCTGCTTCTCAATGACCAGAAAGTAAAAATAGGCTGGCTAGTTGATGGCTTATGAGGTAAAATGGACTATTTATAGTTCTGGAGATACATGCTAAGGCAGAAGAATAGGATTTTCTCTGCTCTCTTAGTTAAGACCTTAGTAAAAGAAATCCTACAAAAGTGAATCATGGGTAGAAATTGGGATTATGAGAAGAGGATAGTAGTAAGGAGGGAGAGAGAACAGAAAGGTGGCAACACTGGAAATAGTTTCCCAAGGAAATAGCCCAGTCCTTTTCTGCACAAGTGCTTGAAGTTGCCAGATCTACAGCTGTCCTATACCATAGTGGGTTCTATCACATTGGTGTGATTCATGGCCTGTCTCCAGTGGCTTGCCCTGACTCCTGGCACAGTCCAATCCTCTTCTGATCTAGATCCTTCAAGATTCTGATGTTATTACTCATTTCCCTAGGTCTCACAGATTTGACATTCAGTATTGTTTCCCTGGCTGTGACCTGCAGTTTTCTCTTTTTGTATGGCTTAGATCTGTCCTCCTAGGATGCTACCTCTAGAGCCCAGTTTTCAGGCCCTCTACCTTGGTTTTTCCCCTTTCTACTTCCACTTGTTGGACACTTTCTTGCCAAGATATGGATGACAAAGTCTAGGAATGAGGCTCAGAAAAACTGATGAAGGGAAAATATGAGGGAGAAAAACAAATACCACTGGAAAATTGTGATAAGAATTGAGAAGTTCTAGGTAATATTTGGAAAGTTATGTTACAGAGAAAGGGGAAAAACCAGTTATTCCCCAGATAAATCATCCTTTAAGTGGCTGCATTCACTGTTCCCTCTGCTTTCGTTGTTCTTCATGTCCTTTCACTCTTCTTT
Source organism: Geosciurus inauris (assembly GCA_004024805.1). NCBI lineage: Eukaryota > Metazoa > Chordata > Mammalia > Rodentia > Sciuridae > Geosciurus > Geosciurus inauris. The sequence goes on along the minus strand of PVHX01001410.1, from coordinate 187,316 downwards.
GCAAAGCAAACTCTTAATTCATCCTTTATCACCTTGCTTAAGTGTGTTCTCCCCTGATCTTCTACACAGTTAATTGCTCCCTCTTTTGCGCTTCCAGAGCTCTTTATACACACATCTATTATGCTGCTATCACTTTTACTAACAATTTTGTCTCTCCCACTACTTCTTTGAGGACAAGGACTAATTATCTTATTTATCATTTGCATCCCCAGGACATAGCAGAGTGCCTGGCATACACCAAGTGTTTATTGTGTGATAAAGACATCAAGAGCAACACAGAAGTGCCATTTGCACTTCAGTTGCAAAAATCAATTTGGTTCCTGGTACTTTACATGGGTAACCACATTTTCCCTTGACTTGGAAGAAAAGACTTTAGACTCATAAAGGAAACTATTGATATTACTGGTACATTAGTAGGTTTTTCATCACCATGGGAGATGAAAACATTTTCCCCAGGAAAACTCCCAAGGCAAACTAAATATTAGTGGCACATCTCCCATCCTACCATTTCTACTGCAGTGAAAGCTAAATTACACTCTGAGCCTAAAGCTGCCACCAGTCTTAGTGAATGGGGGAGGGGGAATAATTAAAAGACGTCACTTCTGTAGCAGACCTAGGAGGGGGTGGGGAGAAAGATGAATTTAAACCTTGCCTTTTAAGAAATTTGTTAGAAACTCACGTAAAACAGCTGCTTCCTCTGTACATGACAGACCCGATCCAGGTGTCCAGCAGTGACCTTTTCCCATGGGTGTCAGGTCATCACCCAGCACAGAAAAGAAGGGGCCAGTGCCTTTCTTGGGTATTTTTCCTTTTCATACTTTGGGGCCTGTTTTTTCTTAAGGGGACTGTCCTCTCCTCCCAGTACCAACAACCGAGTTCCCTTCGCTGGGGATACCACGCACCAATCTCACCTTCTTCCTGCAGGATTCCCCCCTCCCTGTGCCCGCCCCCAGGCTTGACTCCAGGTCAAAAGTGCCGGCGGCTGGGCTGTCAGGCCGCAGCTGAGGAGGGGACGCCGCGGTCAGGCCCGACCCCCGGTTTCCCCGCACTCTGCGGGACAGCGGCGGAGACGCAGGCCGCGAAGGCCACTGGCTGCTGAGGCGGGCCTCTGAGCCGGACCGGATCCCCGCTCCCTAAAGCGCGCGAGTGCCAGGACTTCAGCCGGTTCCCCGCAAGCCGGGACCGCAGGGTTCGCCACAGCCCTCTTCTCGGAGGGGTCCCGGGCCCCAGCGTGCCGCGGTCAGCAAGTCGCCCTCCGGGGATGCTCTGTCCTCGCGCGGGCCCTGCGCTGCGGATCCCGGGTCAGGCCGCCCGTCGCCTGCCCGCCGGTGCCCACGGCAATGCCTCGCCTCGCGCGGCCGGGCCCTGCCGCCGCTCCCCGCTGCTCCGTGACAGCTGGGTGCCCGAAGGGTTAAGCTGGCAGCGCGGCGCCGGGAGTCCCCCGCGCGCTGCAGGTCCGCCGCGAGCCGGCCCCAGCGCGCACGCGCCCGCCCGTTACCTGCGGTCGCCTTCGCGCTCCTCCTCCACCTGGCCGCTCTCTCCCGGGGGCCGCCCCTCAGCCCGCCCCCTCGGCTCGGCGCCGCGCTCCCTGCTGGCTACTCGGACGCGGCCCGGGGAGGAGGGGCGTGGGGGGCTATTACCATATATTAGCATACCAGCGCCGTCACGTGGTTGCTCCAGCCAATAGTCACTCTGGAAAGGCGGGGATTGGGCTGAACACGTCTCCTTGCTGCTCCGGACCTGAACCGGTGGCCATGGCAACGACTGGGTGGGCGGGGAGTGGAGAACCCGGTGGCCCCCGGGAGCATCGGCTCTACCTGAGCTCCGCTTAGCAGTACCACATGCTTTTCCCACCCCACGTATGGAGAGGGGCTGAATTTGGGTCAGCCAAGGAGATTCAGATTGAGTAAATACTTACGGAGTACTTAATCACGTGCTTAATACTTTTCTGCAGGATACGATTCTCTGGGTAATCCTGAGAAGTTTATACTATTAACCTCAATTGATATTAGGAAAAGCAAGAGTCTCAGAGAGATTAGGTCACTCATCCAAAGTCATAGAACCACACCAAATGGCCAAAGTGGAGATCTGAGCCCATTTCTGGACTTTAGGCCCAGGACTCTCTTGAGTTTTTCCTCCAGCAGGGGTCTCCCAACACCTCTTCACAATTCCAGGTATCTGGAGCAGTTGGGAAAATTCTCATACATAAGCTGTCCGGTCCTTACTGTTTTCTTGCAATGATTTTTGCAGTTAGCAGGCAGAACATATGTAGCCACGCTACTGATGAGGCAAATTAAACAAATTTCCCAAGGTTACACAGCTAGTAAAAGCAGATTTAGGGTTCAAATCCAGTTTGTCTGGCTCCAAAACTAGCCTCAAGGATTCTCATCATACCATTGTCATTTAATTTAGGCTTGGGCATTAGAATCCCTTTCTCTGATAGAACTTTTAATCCAACAGCAAATATACCTTGTGACAATTGACATGTGATAAGGTTACAGAGGCTAAATATTGGAAGAGAAGTAACTAGGTTGGTAGGTGACTTCTCTTCCAATATTTAGCCTCTGTAACCTTATCACATGGTGGTAGGTGGACTCTACAATTCTGTCTCTCCATTTTCATCCTGTATATTCCATAGTTCACCTAGAGGCACAGTAACTTAAAAGCACAAACATTTGCATATAGACATGTTTAGCTCAGTAGTTCTCTAACCTTAAAGTACTATATATGAATTACTGAATAGGACCCCAAGTCTCAAATGAAATATGCCAAACTATATAGTCATTTTTAAGAATTTTGGAATGTACATGTATGTGTGTGCATGCTTTCCATATTACTAGACTGACTTAAGACCCAATTCCCCCTGAATTGGGACTATTTGATGCTTAAGAGCACAAACATGGACTCAGGTGTGCTTCCATTAAAATATTGACTTGACCACTCATTGGCTGTGTGATCTCAAGTAAGTTATATAACCTCTCTAGGCCTCGATATTCTTATTTGTAAAATAGGATAGGAAGATTGTGAGAATTAAATGAATTAATGTACAAAAAGTATTTAGAACAGGCCCTGACCTAGGGGTGAACTGTCATAATTGTTAGCTATTGTCATTTCTGTTATGGTCCCAGAAGCTTTCCTCAAAACAGACAACCCACACGTACAGCATTTCTCAAGCCTTCCTAACTGGCTTTGGAATTCTGAAGTTGCCTCCCATCCCTCGTGGCACATTAAATAGCCTGTTGTGCTGGTGAAGGCTTGTTATCTTTCCAAATGACATTCTCTCTTCTTGGGACCATAAATAATTCCTGGACTCAAAGGAGCTGGTTACTCTTGCACATCTCCTAGCACCAAATTACCGGAGTGGCTCCTTGCAGAAGAGGATTTTGACAAACAGTGGAGCTGTAAGTCAGCCTCCTTGAAACACTTTTATGAGCGCCTTAATGAGGGAGATGAGCTGTCATCAGGAACTTGTCCCGTCTTTCCCGGCCACAGGAAATGAGCTCTTTGTGCTCAAAGGGCTTCCAAAACTGAGGCGCAAAAAGCTTTCAGGAAGTGGACCAGGGATGAGAAGCTGTTGACTCAGAGGGTTCCAGGACTAAACAGCCCCCATCCTGCCATTCACCTTTAGGGTCAAATTACTTATGGTCTTATGGCAGCAATAGCACCAAAGGGTGGCTTGTGTGTGTTCGGCGGGGGGAGATGTCAGTCCTCCCCTGTTCCCCACTATGTGCACATTCTGACTCCCCTACAAAGATACTGCAGTATAGAAGAGTGGTTGAGAGCATTGTCTAGAGCTGAAGAACCAGCTGTGAATCCTGCTTTCATGACTCAACGTCTGTACTATATTAGGAAAGTTGCTTAACTTCTTTCTGTCTCGATATACACATCTGCAAAATTGGACCAACAGCAGAGACCATTTTATAGGCTCTAACATAAAGTGCTTAGGACACCCTAGGGTAAACACTAGAGATACATTTGGTAATTAAACAAAATGTAAGTCTAGTAAATGTGCTTTCTATACAGACCACTGCAGCCTTCAGTGAAGTGCCCTAGACCCTCTCCCAAATAATGTGCTGTCCTCCAGCTCCTCCTGATTTGCATGTAAATGTCACTTGGCAATAGGAAGAATGTATGCTTGGGTGCTCTACTGTGCATTCCTTGATGTGTACATGAACTTGGCTAAGTTGCTTGATATCTCTGAGTTACAGTTTCATTATTTATAAAATGAGATTAAGTCTTCCCAGAGTTGCTCTGAGCATTTAGTCAGATGGTGTCTGGCAAGAGGTGATGAGAGCCTGAGCTGGACAGGGGTCCTGCTGGATCTAAATCACCCTGCTGTTTTACTCAACTGTTTCTGGGAATAACTTTGCTCTCCAAAATATTTATTGAGCACTTATCCTGGCCCTCTGGTCGCTACATCATCTTATCTAACCCTCACAATAAACTTGAGGCCCAGGGAGATTAAGAAGCTTGTCCAAGATCTCAGTGGAAGTCAGTGGTAGAGCCAGGATCCCAACCAGGACCATCTGATCCCCAAGTCATGCTGCATAGAGGCCTCCAACTCCAGCTTGGCTCTTGGAACTCAGGGAATGTGTGTTCTATTTCTTTAGCATTCCTCCCCCATCCATCTAGACACTCTCTCCTGTCACCCACCAGTGCCTGGCATAGAAAGTGCTTTATATATATTTCATGAGTAAATGAAAAGAAATGTGACATCCTTTTATAGTGATGAAAGCTCCTTATTCTTGGCCTGTCCCGTGTGTGTGTGTGGGAGCATTTGGCAATCCTTCTCCACCCCAGCATCCTTTCCTGGATAATAATCATGTGGAAGGCCTCCTTATCCCTTCCCCAGAGGGAAGTCAGACTTCTTGTTTTCGGAGATCCACAGCAGACACAAGGACTCACTTTCAGTGTATAATTGTAGAGATGTCAGGGCCACCGGAGCTCTCTAAAGCTCTGTTAATATTAATCAGTGAGGTGATCTCCAAATAATGATATTGTGTTAGTTTCCTGGAGCTTCCATGGCAAAATACCACAAACTGGGTGTATTAAAACAACACATATTGATTCTCTCACAGATCAGAAAGCCAGAAGTCTGACATCCTGGCATCGCTAGGGTGGATTCTTTCTTGGGGCTCAGAGGGAGAATTTGTTCCATGCATCTCCGAGCTTCTGGTGCTGGCTGGCTGGGATGGCATCCTTGGTCTGTGGATGAATGGCTTTACTCTCTGCCTCTGTTGTCACAGGAGTTCTACCTGTGTATTTGTGTCCAAATTTCCCTTTTCTTATAGTCACTAGATTAGGGCCACCCTACTTTGCAAAGACCTTATTTCCAGATAAGGTCAGAAGTACTAGGGACTAGAACTATATACTAGAATATATCTTTTTGCAGGGGAACACAATTCAACCCACAACAATATGTTTGGGGTACAGTGGAAAGGAGATAGAAAAGGAAGGGTGAGGATGAAGAGAAAGGGGAGGTGGTCCATGAGGGGCAGGTCACTCTGAAAGGACAGAGTGTGACCAAGGGCATCAACCTTTTTCTTCTTGGTCAACTCCATTCTTTCTGAGAGGTCTCCAGCTTAGAGACTTACAATATCAGATCTGGAAAAGACTTTAGAGATTTGGTCATTTACTCCATAAACATTTACCAAATAAATGATTATTGAGGAGCTGGGCACTGAGAGAGGAAAAATACATGGTCTGAGGAAACTGTGGTCCAGAGTGTGGATGTGAGTTGTTCAAGGTTACATACTAAGTTAGAGTACAGCCAGGAACAGAACAGGTACCCTGAACCCCACTCCTGAGCCCTTTAATGCCTTCTAGGAAGGCTACCCATACCTCTAGACATGAATGTCTGATGCATAGGCAAAACTAAGTGTTTAAAAACTGTGCTCTGAGGCATTACCAGCTTCCCCAAGTGTCCATCAGCTGATCCGGAATTTGAAGCACCTTGGAGACTTGGATGAAGCTACAAACATCTCTTCTCTGAAAGTTCAATCTGATAACCTTTCTTCTCTTGGGTCCAATTAAACCCCCCCCCCCCATCTCAGAAACATCATCTCTGAATACGACAGCAAAATTGGGCATAAAGGAACTCCTTGGGGGCAGACTCAATGACTTGTTCACCGTTTTTACCCGCAGTGTTAATGCAGTAGCCATCACGGAAAGCATTTGTTCAATGAATGGAAGCCCATGTTATGCCAGCTAGTGCCAAGGGCTCTTTCTATCTTACTGTTTCTACATCCCGTGCTCATTGACGTGTTGAGATGGTTTAAGATACCTGACCTCCACTCTCAGAGTCAGTTCTTTTGATGTGAATGTTCCATTTGTCACCACATCGTTAGAAGAGATGGCGTTTCCATTCTAATATTGGTGACTGATACAGATATTGTCCTGCCTGAGCTGTCAGGAGGTGAGGTATCAGCCTGGAGCAGTGAGGCGGAAAACGGGCAGGCCAGGGGTCAGAGAGGGTGTCAACCCAGCAGGAGTTGCCAGATCAGAGCAGGGGTGAGAAGGAGGTCAGATGGGAGATCAAAGTCCAGGAACTAGGGCAGGTACGGCCAGTCCTGACTCTTACCAAAGACAGAGGCTCACTAGCTGGAAGTACTCAGGAAGATAACTCCTGGGTAGGTCCTCTGGGCAGGCCTTCTGCTCAAGGGTCCCCAGAGCATTCTTTGTCATTGATCTGGATTTGAGTTCCGCTGTCACGAAGACGATATGATCAGTCATCATTCAGCAGGCTTTATGTTCATAGAACCTCAAAATAGTCGAAACAGCCTAGTGTATTGTAGCCATACAGCCCCAGGCTTACTGCTGTTTTTAGATTGGCAGTTTTAGGTGTTATTCTGGTTGTGCATCAAAATCACCTGTGAAAATTTTAACATATAGATTCTCTGGGCTCACCCCCAGATTCTGATTCCCTAAATCTGGGGTACCTGCTGGCATCTTGGAGATGGTGCTGTACAGTGGTTGAGGGGAGACTCTGGAGTAGGCTGCTTAGATTTGTAATGATTCTGCCATCAGACTCGTGAAGTTCGGTGTATTTCTTAACATTTCTGTGCCTCAGTATTTTATCTATGAAAGGGAATAATAATACTCTGCTCATTGGCTTGATGATAATGATTTAAAACCTGCAAAGTCTTAGCATACTAAGAGTTCAAGAAATGTTACTTACTGTTGTTATCTTTTAGAAAAAAATCACTCTGTATAAGAGATGTGGGAGTGCAGTTCTTTGTTCACTCATTCACTCATTCATTAGTTCATTTGTTTGTTCTGTAAATACTAAGTATTTCTACCTACCAGGCCTCTTGTCAGATTCAGGCTCCTCTGCAGGTTATAGTCCAGCAGGGAAACCAGTGTTGAAAATAACCACTTTTAGTTCTCTGAACCCTCATTGGATTCTGAGGCTCTGGGCTTCACCCCTGGTCTCCTGTAGGCACAGCGGTCTTCATTCATAGTCTTGAAGCAGAGAAAAATGGAAAGAGCACAGGAGTCACTCAGACTCGTGTTTGTTTTAGTCAGCTTTTTCATTGCTGTGACCAAAAGATCTGATAAGAACAATGTAGAAAGGGAAAGTTTATTTTGGCTCATGATTTCAGAGGTTTGGTTCATGATTGGCTGACTCCATAGTTCAGGGCCTAGGGTGAGGCAAAACATCGTGGTGGAAGGGTATGGCAGAGGAATGTGGCTCAGGACCACACAGCCAGGAAGCAGAGAGAACTCTGCTTGCCAGGGACAAAATATAGATCCCAAAGGTATCGCCCCCCGAAACACCTCCTCCAGCCACATCGTACCTGCTATAGTTACCACCCAGTTAATTCATATCAGTGAATTAATCCACTACACGGTTAGGTATGGCTCTTATAACCTAATCATCTCACCTCTGAACACTCTTGCATTGTCTCACACATGAGCTTTTGGGGGAAACCTCATATCTAAACCATAACAGTATTCCATTTTCTAGCTGAATGACATTGGGTAAATCTCATGAAAAAAGTACCTTCTGTCTACTGTTTGTGCCATATCTCTAGAAATGGTCTTGCCCCTCTTACATGTACAGTGCTGAGAGAAGAGTAGCCAAATATACCTGTGATTCTGCCCTTTGCTCCAGACCACAGATAATGGATTAAGGGGGTATCTGAGCCGATCATATCCTGTCTTCAGACCCCTGAAGCCTTTCTGCTAATTCTGGTTCCTCCTTTGTAAGGAGATATATATAGGCAGAAACTGTTGGAAGTGGACATTTTCCACCATGCATACCAGAAAAAAGAAAGCTAGTCAGTATGTAGTAAGAAAAAAAAGTACAGCCATTGCTCAGATTTCTCAGGAAACTAAGTTTACAGATTACTTTCCTATCCTGAGACCTAGTACCATCTCCAGCCTTGGGTCCTGGGACCCATTCCTTATCCTTATAGTAATTCCTTCTTGTGTGTAAGACAGATGTAGCAGGTGCCACTTGGGAAGGATCCCAACCACTCAAGATGTCTTTGCCCAAGAACTATGCAAACGAACAAATTCAAGGGTCCTAGTCAGGAATCTTGAGACAAAAATCCCTAGCTCAGCTCTGGAGCTTCGGAAATTTTGAGGTTGGAGAACTTTAAGAACACAGAGGGGTCTTGAACAGAAGTTGGGTGCCTGGCCAGGCTTTCATGGGAGGGACTCCTATTTCTAACTCCCTGAGTAACAGAGGACTCTCCTGGAGGCACAGCCTGCCCTGCCACCATCATATCCAACACTGTTCTGTTTCTTCATGCTCACCATTCCCAGGCACTGATGGCCTCTCCGCCTTGAGCCAGACTTGTCTTGCACACCTGGAATTGGCAATGAAGACTTGTCGGTCTCTCTTGGTGCTGGAGTGGGGGTGAGGGCAGGAAGGTATAGCACAGCTATTTGTGTCCTGGCATTATGGAGATTTCCAAGGTTCCTTTTCTTTAGGCCTGTGTGTTACCTCCGCCAGCTCCTCTTGTGCTCAGTTAGGTATCTGTTTTTCCATTTTACAGATGTGGCTGACAGTTAGCTGCTTTGCACCAGTACAGCCTTAAGTGCTTGCTAGTTTAGTGAAATGTTTCCCTATTGATTACTGCTCCAAGCCTTCTTTTTTTGGGGGGATGGGTATCAGGGATTGAACTCAGGGGCACTTGACCACTGAGCCACAGCAGACTGAAAGTGGGGATGCTGGTCAGAGTGAGAGAAGAAGGCAACAAAGACACTAAGAAGACATGGCCTGGCTATGGTGACATGGCCGTATTAGGAAAATATGGTCATAGGTTGTGAGCAGAAATGATGTGGAAAACTTCTCTGTCACGTCTTTAAAGGATCACTAGTTGCGCCTACTTTCTCTCTTTCTTCCTTCCTGCAGTCTGGACTGCAGACATGGGTGTAAATAAGACTCATAACAATAGAAGTAGTGAGTTAGAAAGAACCTGCATCTTTGGGCAACCTCCTGAAGCAAAGCTGCCTAGCAATCCTGGGCTACCTACTTACCTCTGTACCCTTTCATAATAGAGAAGTCAATATGTATCTTATTTAAGATTTGTATCTGGAGTCTCTTTATTATGGCAGCTTACCCTAAACACTAATTCTTATCCCTAGAGCTACTTGAGATTTGATGCATTTTATGGATCTCTTCAACCACAAATCCCACTTTCCCTTTCAAATTGTCCCTGATGATTCTGTTTATATCACAACCCAAAGATTATTAGTTAGCTTTTGCCAGGCTGTGCTACAGAAACCACCTCAAAATCACAATGACTGATAACAACAAAGATTTACTTCCACTTGTGTTAAATGACAACTGCAGGTCATTTAAACTTTCTGTTCAACATGTCTTCACATTCTAGGTTCCAGACTGAAGTAGCTGCCCTATATCAATCTGAAGACAAGAAAAAAATGTTATGGGTGAGTTTTGCAATGACTCTTAAAGCTTCTGCTGAGATGTGGCATATGTCACTTCTGTTCACATTCTGTTGGACAAGGTAAACCAATGGCCTAGATTGGCACCAGGGGCTAATGAGGTATATTTCTCCCACAGAGAGGCTCTACAAAATCTTGTTGCCAGGGTAGGAAGGGTAATCCTTTTTTTAAAAGTCCAGAAAATCGTAGGGAATAATAATAATACAATCTATTGAAAGAGCCTAAAATGGAAAAGCAGGCATGTCAGGGCAGATGCTGCTATTATTGCCATTTTACAGATGAGGAAAATAAAGTTTGGGGAGCCACATGGTCATATGATCTTATACTTGCTTTTGGGACTGGACATTTCTGAGAAGTTCATCTTGTTTTTTATTTTTATTTTTATGTTTTTTTACTGTGGATCAATGCCATTAATAAAATGTGATAGATAGTCTGAATACCCTCTACATTCCTTCTATTTTTGGAAGCCAAGCTCAGGAGTCTGTGAAGAACTGACTTTAGGCTCAGAAGGTAGGAAGAGAGGAGAGTACTGTAGACTGTGAAGTTAGGAGGTTTGGGGACTGACTCAGGGGCTATGCCACTAAACTCTTGTTCAAACTCAGAAAGTTGTTTAACCTGTCTCAGTTGTCTTACATGGAAGGGCTCAGAGCATACAGCTAATAAGGTCTTTCTGACTCTGTCTTAGTCCATTTTCTGTTGCTATAATGGGATACTTTATAAATAATAGAGATTTATTTAGCTCACAGTTCTGGAGGCTGGGAAGTTTAAGAGCATGGCACCAGCATCTGCTCAGCATCTGGTGAGGGCCTTCTTGCTGCATCATAACGTGGTGGTGGTCATCACATGGTAAAACAGAAAAAGTGTGCTAGCTTGGATCTCTCTTTCTGTCGGTACAAACTCACCAATGCCATGATGGGGACTCTGCTCTCAGGACTTCATCTAATCCTAATTGCTTTCTAAAGGTTCCATCTCCAAATACTATTAACCAAATGAATTTGAGGCTCAAAATTCCAGTACACTGAATTTCTAACCATGGCAGTCTCCAGGAAGCTAATATCTCATTTTACTATTCCCAGAACTTTAGATGCCTTGTTCTCTCTCTCTCTCCTTTTAAAGAATTACCTCAAAAGATAGTCTTGATAAATTGGCCATCCCTGTTCATATGTTTTATTCATTGAACCATTCAGTTAGAAGTAGAAGTCAAGTCCTCTGTGCCAGGCTCTGCTGCAGGCACTGGGGTACAGAGATAAATCAGGGATGAGTCAGATCCTGTTCTTTGTTTCCAAGAGTCCACAGTCTATTGGAGGAGATATACAGGGATATGGATAATGGTAAATTCGTGACAAGTGTCCTACCTACAAAACAAGGCTAAAGAGGAGGTACACAAAGAATCATGATCAGAGGAAGCAGCTTCCTCAGTCTCAATGGGGTGCTAACCAGGTGTTATGGTTTAAATATGAGGTGTCCCCCAAAAGCTCATTTGTGAGACAACAAAAGAAAGTTTAGAGGTGAAATGATTGGGTTATAAAGGGCCTTAACCTAACCAGTGCACTAATCTACTTGAATGGATTAACTGGTTGGTAACAATAGGCAGGTAGGGTGTGGCTGGAGGAGGTGGGTCCCTGAGGGTGTGCCTTTGGGATTCCTGTTTTGTCCCTGGTGGGCAAGGGCTCTCTGCTTCCTGGTTGTCCTATTCTGAGCTGCTTTCCTCTGTCTTCCTTCTGCCCTGATGTTCTGCTTCACCTCAGGCCCAGAGCAATGGTGTTAGCTGGCTGTGGACTGAGACCTCTGAAACTATGAGTGCCAAATAAACTTTTCCTCCTCTTAATTTTTCTTTCTAAGTCTTTTGGTCACAGCAAAGAAAAAGCTGACTAAAATACCATGGGAAGAGAAACTGGGAGATGAGCAGGCAGGCGGGTCAATAGGAGTTTAGGCTGGGAACTGGGGACATGTGAGAGGAGGTGTCCAGCAGGCCTATAGACAGCTGGGACTGAGACTGCAGGGAGGTATAGGTTCAAGATGTGGGTTGGGAGACATTTGCAAATAGGTAGTCACTGAAGCCCTGAAAGCACACGAGACTGTGACTTTTTTCTTCCATTTACTATCCCTGGATATTGGGCAAAGATCAGGGTCCTGAACTCCCAGCATCCTTGACCGCACAGGGTGGCCACACAGAATAACATTTCCTAGGGAGGATCCTGCAGGGGATTGACTTGAGCTGAGTGCACCCGTGTACAAGTTGGCCCTAAAGGAACAAACATGCAGCACCAATTCCGTTTTATGGCCTTGTCTGACGCTAGAACACGTAGAGAGGGCACCAGGTCATCCCCGGTGCAACATGGACATAAATCAGACAGCACCCTGCTTCCTGAGGCCCCAGCCAAGGAAGACAGGACTGGCCCAGCCTGACTGGGATCAATTACAGGCCATTTCTCTGCCTGCCTACTTCCACAGACACATGCAAGCCTGGCTCTAGGAGGCCCTGCAGAGAAGCAGCTCTCAGACTGTGTCTGTGACAAGATGCAGAGCTCTACCTTGGACAGGGCAAATGGGAGAGTGCTGAGTGAAGACGATAAAAATAATGATAGTGAAACAACATCTACTTTTGTTGAATGCAACAGCACTTTTCACCCATTATTTAATTTTAATCTCACAATAACCTTTGGAGGTAGGTTGCATTGTGGCCAAGAGCAGCGACTAGAATTGGGAGGTAATCCTGGAGCTGAGGTGGTAGCAGGTCCTCTGAAGACAGGATGCATGGGGTCACGGGTGATGCAGCGTGCACACATATCCCTACTTCTTTCCTATGCCCGTACCCATCTCATTCTTAGTTCTGACTCACTTTGGCTTGCACATGGCCTATTCTAGTTTTACTGACTTTCTACATTATGGCCTTTCAATCTTAGATCCTTTTGATAAATGGTTGATTGTTTTTTTAGGTCAAAGTCTACAAGAGAGAATCTATTGGCCAAACCTCACCTTTTCATGCAGCCCAAGTCTGGATGAGGTGAATGCACACCTGAATTAAATCGGGATTCTTTGAGGTCAAAAGAAGGAAGGGTGGAGAGTTACTGGGACAGCATTCAATATTGACCACTATGTTACACAATTATTTAGTTTCAGACTGCGATAAGTGCTTTGAAGCAATACAGGGTGCTACAAGACAGTGCAACAGGAGGACTTAGATTGGAAGGGAATGGTGAGGTTTCAAAAGGAGTATATGGCTTGCCAGCTCATGAGTCAATGCTGTGTTACCTAATGTACAGGTTAAGCTGCTGTAACAAAAAGTCCCCACATACAATGGCTTAGATGATATATATGTTTATTTTTCTTACATGAATAGTTCAGTGTTGAGCAGTCCATTGCTAGTAGAGCTGGCTCTGTCCTAGGAGTCATCTGTCCTAAGGAATCAGATTTGTGAGTTGATGTTACTTCCCTTAACTTGAGGCTCCCATCTCTGGTTTTACAGCACCAAGGTGCTCATATCCTACTGACAATCAGTGCTATACTTCGCTGCCAGGGAAGCTGGGGAATGGAGAATGCCACTGAACTTCCATGTTCTCTGTTACAACTTTGATGTTGAAAAAAAGAAAGAGGGAAAGGCAACCACTGAGGGCAATTCCAAGACCCTGCTACCAGTACCTTGCTCTTGGAGGAGAAGATAAAAGACTCAGCCTGCATTAAATAGTTGAATGCAGTAAAAAAGACCAATAAGATGAGGGAAAAAAAGTGCTCACTGGACTTGGCATTAATGACGTTCGTACAGCCCTGAAGACCATGATGAGTCAAGGATGAGAGATGCAGATATGGAGCTAGAAGTATAAGATAACATTTTTGAGTAACTTGGAGGAGAAAGGCAAGAAAGAGTGCCAAATCTAGGTACAAAAGTTACAAGTCAAAGGTACAAAAGGATTGATTCTCATTCTCTCTCTCTCTTTCTCTCTCTCTCTCTCTTTTTGATGTTAGAGATTGAACCTGGTGCCTTGTACATGCTAAGCAGGCCCTCTACCACTAGCCACACCCCCAGACCCTTTCTTTTATTTTCTTCTTCTGTTTTTAACTTTGATAATATTTATAGGCAAGGAGGAATATTTTAGTGGGGGAGAGTTTGAAGACGTGGGAAAGAGGGGAGTTAGTACACTGTACCTGAGAGGTACCTCTCACAGCAGACAGGAAGGGACCAAGCACAAAGATACAGAGAGGAGACTTGAACAGAGAGAGAAACATTTCCTGTGAGGTGAGAGGAGAGTAGTGAGGATGGATGGTGAGGTGGTTACATTCGTGGGGAGGGGAGGCAAGCCATTCCTGCCCATGAGCTCCTTTCTTTGAACCAGAAGGGAGGCACTTCCTGGCGCTGAAGATGTGCACAGTTGAGGAGGAAATGAAGGAATCTATGTACCCGCATATGGATTCAGTCAGATTCAGTCATGTGACTCTGACTCAACTATCTAGACTCTACCAAAGCCAGCTCAATCTAGTTGAGAGATTAAGTATTGAGATGTCTTATAGATCCAAAGGCAGGAGGGCATCTGGACCTCAGGAAGAACCTGGTTCCAAGGAACTGGGTGGTTCCATTTCATTGGTGGCTCGGTCCACAGTATGAGCCCGGGAGGCATGGTGGGAATGTGAGATTTCCCTGGAGACTCAAGAATTCTAGAACCTTACAAGGGAGCAGAGTACTGTCTCAGGTGTGAAGCTGAAATACCAACATCCACGTTTAAATTCTATTATGATTCCACTTATAACCATAGCCAGTGAAGCATGGGGGATATCTGAACTACTTTTGGGGGAGTGTAAAACTCGAGATCCTATCAGAACACTTCTAACCTTCTCACATTGGGTAATTTGATAAAAGTTTAATGAAGGGTCTTTGCAAAGGTATGGGAATAGTTTAGGGAAACCATAAGAGATAATGCCGAACCTGGGGTTAGTGACAGCAAAGTCTTTACCATCCCTTGGTCTGAAGGTCTGGGAGGAAAGAGCAATTACCTGAACTTAGAGGGAACTTCATGGAGAGGATCACTGTCAGAAGCTGAGATTTTGAACTGAGGGATCCAGAAGCCTATGGCTGCCCCGCAGGGGAAGGTCAGAGGAATACATACCCTGCTTTCACCCTTCTTCTTCCCTCTAAGCTCCTGCCAGGACTCCTATTGACTGAACCCAACAGGAAGCAAGAGAACAAGAGAGTTCACCGAGCTAGTTCCTAGAGGCTGATCATGGTGTTTAGAGCAGGGTGGAAAAAGGTAGAGAGGGGATCTGGCAGGGCAAGGGGCAAATGGAAGAGCAGGAAATGTTTACAGGATTTCAAGGACACAGTTTCTCTACCTGGGTATCTGACTCTTGCCTGTAATGCTAAGAGCAGAGCCAGAGGCCTTACCTCTGAGGGTGGAATGGCTTCTCAGTAGGGGGAAAATGTTTCTTAGAAGCAGAAGAGGAAGCTCCTGGGAAAAGAACTTGAACTGTGTACATGATTGGAGTTTAGATATAAACAAGTACATCTGGCAAGTTGGGAGAAAGAGGGACAGGACAGAAGGCAAGTGACAAGAAAAAACTATAAAGTGGAATCCATTCAGCTGGGTATCCAGAGTGGTAAGCAGAATAAGTCCCCCTCTCATTCCTGCAAAGATGTCCACATTCTCATCCCTGAAACCTGTGGCTCCATTACATCACATGGCAGGTGGGATTTGTGGGTGTGATTTCAGTTAAGGCTTTTGTGATAGAGAGATTACCTTGGATTATCTAGGTGGGCCCCAACCAATCATGAGGGAACTTTGAAGAAGGAGGCAGGGGGATCAGAGTCAGACAGGAGCTATGAGGACGGAAGCAGAGATCAAAATGGTGCAGGGTCATAAGCCAAGGAATACACAAAGCCTCTGGAAGCTGGCAAAGGCATGGGAATGGATTATCCCCTAGAGTCTTGGGAAGAAATGCAGCTTGCTGGCCCATTTTAGGATTTGGACCTCCAGGGCTGTACAGTAATACATCATTATTTTCTTAAGCCACTAACTTTGTGATAATTTATAACAATAGCAATATGAAACTCACATATGGTCTCTTAATCACTTAAGGACTCAGTAAATAGCAGCTGAGTGAAGGATCCTGGATGAAGAATGAAATCAAGTTCAGGGTCTGAGGAATGGAGATGAGTCCTGACTCTGGATCTAGCATCTGTACATCTCTCCAAATCATGTGACACACCAGGACTCAAACTCCTTGCTGTGTTTTCCCTGTAAAGACGCAGAACCTAGTTAAGTGATATCTGTTGTCTATCCTCTTTGGAATAAAAGGCAAGGCCCAGGATCACAGGCATAAGCATTGATCCAAGCAGGATGGCAGACTGCAGTCCATTAAGAGGAAGTCAAAGGGCAGGAGTGCAACGTGAGCTCCTGTCCAGGTGAAACGTTTTCTAGATGCCACAGGTAGAGTGAGCAGCAGTTTTGATGGGCTCAGACAGTGCTGGAAATCTTGAAGACATGGGAGCAAAGCAGCCTTGTGAGAGTTCTGAGCTCTGCAGTAACCTAAGCTAGGGGTGAGGCAGAACTGAGCTAGCAAAATGTACTGTCCAAATGATACCTTGGCCTCATTGATATGAATGAGGTCTATGGCCTCCAGGTCACTCCTGTAACACAAACAGAAGGAACCTGCTATGGTTGAATTGTGTTGCTTACAAAAAGATAAGTTGGAGTGCTAGCTTTCAGTATCTCAGAATGTAACCTTTGGCTCCATTGAGTAAAGTGAAATCATTAGGGTGGCTTCAACTGCCCATCCAATATGGCTGGGGAAATTTGCGCAGAGATAGACCACATAAAAAGAAGACAGTGTGAAGAGACAGAAAGGAAATGGCCACCTACCAGCCAAGGACAGAGGATTGGAGCAGATCCTTCCCTCACAGACCTTAGAGAAACCAACTCTGCTAATGCCCGGGTCTCAGCTATCCAGCCATCAGAACTGTGAGACAGGACCTTTCTGTTGTCTAAACCACACAATTTGTGGTACTTTGCTACAATAGCCTTAGCAAATCTGCTCTGGTAATGCGTCCACCACACATCTTCTAGAAGGCTCGTTGACTTGATGAACTTGGGGTATGTGGGAAGGACCTCTGGTAGAACAGCAGGGAGCAGCTGCTGTGTGTGTTGTGCCCAGTAGTAGAGCAGGGGAGCCCCCACCGCCTGGTCACTGGCAGTGTGGCTGGAGCATCTGCAAACAACAGCTGTGCCCAGCAGGAGCAGCTGTGTGAAATGGGGTTTGGAAGGAGAGATACACTTCAGAGTGGAGTGTGGAGGACA
The DNA here is from genome assembly GCA_004024805.1 of Geosciurus inauris. NCBI lineage: Eukaryota > Metazoa > Chordata > Mammalia > Rodentia > Sciuridae > Geosciurus > Geosciurus inauris. Next base: position 170,115 of record PVHX01001410.1, on the reverse strand, counting down.
TGGGGATCAGCAAAACCAGAAGGGTCACTGTGGGAAAGGAGTTGTTTTTCTAAGCATAAGTGAGACTTGTCCTGGGAACCAATAAAAACTGGTGGGGACAATTTACAGGGGGCTGGAGATGACGTGATTATTCAAAATCATGTACACAAACTCACACATATTGACCCAACTCCTTCTCCCTGCTGTATCAGTAGATGAGGTTGTCAGCAGCTGATGGTGGCCTCTTTCCACCACTCTCTCCCATCTTCTAGGAAGTCATTGCTTCAAGCCACTGTGCTCTGCCTATTTGTGGGAAGTGGCCCCAGTCTCTAGGGAAGTGGAAAGAAGCTCTTACTGCAGAAAGGTTTTGGATCCTGACTGAGATTGGATTGGAAGAAGTAAACCCCTGAGTCCTGGGACAACTGCCAATCTAGTTCCTGGAGTCTGGGGAGGAAAAGGGAATTTGGACAGAAGGAATGGGGGAGGGGGATGGGTGGAAAGCAGACGTAGCTGAGTATAGCACATTGGAGAAGTTCTATGGGTGGTATTAAGTTATGCATGATAGGACCTGATAGAAGACTATATTTGAGAGAGGCCAGGGCCAGATGATGACTGCAAGACGTCCTGATGGTGCTTCCTAGTGCTGACTCAGAGCCTGGCTGATTGGAGTTCTTCCTCTGGAAGACTTGACTGGATTTGCTAGATGAGTAGCTTGGGATATCTACTGACTATGGCTCCACTTCTGTAGGTGGCTTTCCAGTGCACGAAACGCACTAAAAGTTGCCATTTTGCTCACAGACTTGCAATCTGGGCATGGCTTGACGGGAACAGCTCGTCTCTGCTCCATTCCATGTTAGCTGGGACAGCTGGGATCATCTGAAGGCTCTATCACTTGCAAGTCTGGCAGTGACCTTAGCTGGGGCTGAGCTAGAACCTCTCTATGGCCTCTTTTGTGGCCTGGAATTTTCACAACATAGTGAGTAGGTTCCCAGGGTGAGTGTCCGCTAAGTGAGAGCTCAGCAGAAGTCTGGCTAGCTTCGCCTTGGCAGTCTTATCACATCACTTCTGCTGCATTCGGCTTGTCAGCCATCAGTCACTAAGGTCTGCTTGTTTGCAAAAAGAGAAATTAAAAGCATTTTTTTTCTTGCTGTTGGACAGAGTGTCAAAAAAATTATAGATGTAGCCGGGCGCGGTGGCTCAGCACTTAGGGAGGCTGAGACAGGAGAATCGCGAGTTCAAAGCCAGCCTCAGCAATGGTGAGGCGCTAAGCAACTCAGTGAGACCCTGTCTCTACATAAAACACAAAATAGGGCTGAGGATGTGGCTCAGTGGTCGAGTGCCCCTGAGTTCAATCCCCAGTACCAAAACAAACAAACAAACAAAAATATAGATGTGATTTAAAACATCCTGGAAAGTAGGTCTGATTATCTCTGTGTTCCAAAGAAGCTGGGTGACTTGCCAAGATCACACAGCCACCAAGAGATGGAAGTGGGTCTAACATCAACACACCTACATCCACACACACCATATGACGCATGGGCACGCACATGGGCGCGCACACATCAAGTGCTTCCTTTGCCTAAGCACTTTACATTTTGTAACACCAGTACTTGGATACATAATTGTCATTTTAAGTTTGCCACTTCAAGAGTCAAATTCCTAATTCTCCTAGTCTTATTCTGCAGTTCGGGTATTATTCTTGACTCTCCTCACATCCCACATCACAGTCATGAACCAACGCTGTCAGTGCTGTCTTCAAAATATATCCAGAATCCAACCATATCTTAAATCCTTAACTCAAGTCTACCACTGTGGTTCAACCCAGCATTATTTGACATCTGAATTATTGCAGTTGCTACCTGCTCATCTCTCTGCTTCTGTCTTCACCTACCCACCACTCCTGGTCTTCACATAGCAATCCAAATCATTCTTTTAGAGTGTAAATAAGATCATGTCTCCTCTCTGCTCAAAACTTTACAATGACATCACTTCTTATGCAGAATAAAAGCTGAAGTCTTCACAATACTCTGTAGGCCCCACCCTGAGCTGTCTATGCACATCCCTGACCTGAACCTCCTCTTCTACAACTCTCTGGCTCACTCCACTTCAGCCACCCTGGTCTCCTAGCTTTTTTCAAAAGGGGCAGAGCCTGTGCACTCACAGTTTTCTCTGTCAGAGAGTTTCGTGGTTTCCTTTTTGTCTTTCAGGTTGCTGCTCAAATGTCACCTTATTAGGTCTTTTTGGATCACACTAGTTATTGAACTCTATTCCTACTCTTGCTTTTTTCTGTCCACAGTCATTGTTTTATTTTTATCCATCAAACTCATTATTTTATTATATATTTTCTTTTTAAAAACTGCTGTTTCCTTCAAGTTCTATAAGTCTCAGGGGTTTTATATGGTTTGTTCCGTGCTTATGCCTGAACAAAACCTAGCACACAATTTATCCTTATATTTCTGAAAGCTATGTTGTGTGTGTGGTGTTGTTCTAGCAATATAGCTTCTATTCTTTTAATATGAGCCTCTTTAATCTCACTTAATGATTTGGCCTTAAATTCTATTTTGTTTTCATATTATTATGATTACCAAGTTATGGTCTTTTTACTGTTGGAAAGACTTCAAAGTGATTTTGTTTTGTTTTAGGTTCAAAGTCATGATATCTGCTAGGAAAACAGGCTGGGAGAATAGAACCTGCCAATGGTCTAGGAGAATTGTTTGGTCTCAGGCAAAAATTCCTAACGTGGTGGCCCATATGCAAAGCTATTGCTTCTATAGCATTAATGCATGATTAGTAAAAACAGACAGACAGACACACACACATATAGGCATTCATGCACATGTAAGCGGACATGTGCATGTACACCCATGCACATAAGCAGATGCATCTACAAAACAACCGATCTCCCTAAAAACAGAAACAAAACCCCCTCATAGATGGGCAGAGCTTACCAGACAAAGGAAACAATTACTGTGAAAGCACATGGGTGGAGGTAGGTCCAATTCTTCTGACGAACAGAGAGAAGGTCAAGTGTGTGTGTGTGTGTGTGTGTGTGTGTGTGTGTGTGAGAGAGAGAGAGAGAGAGAGAGAAAGAAAGACGGAATTCTATGGCCTAAGAGAGGTAGTCAGGGGACAACTCAGGGCATTGTAAGAATAATAAATTGAGTTTTATTCTAAATGTGATGGGGAGCCATCAAAAAGGGCTTAAGTAGGAGAGTCAAGCATTTACATTCAAAAAAATTTTCACCCTGGGTTGTATGTGGAGAATCAGTTGCAGGGGACCAGGATAAAAGCAGAGAGACATGTCACCCCTCTCATCCAGGCAAGAGGTGATGGCCACTAGGGGACTCTAGATGGAGATGCAGAGAAGGCAGATTCAGGAAAGGGCCTGAGGTGGTGTCAGCAGAGCTAGCTGCCAGGCATGAGCAAAGAGAGGACTCAGGAGTGACTCTCAGGTTTGTGGATTGGACAACTAAGTGGACGGTGCCATGCCCTATACTGAAACCAGCCAAGGGGGAGACATTTGGGGGAATCAGGTTGGGCTGGACACGGCAGGGCCGGAAGTCCAGAGTTTGCTTTGGCTAAGTCTGAACTGCTTATGTTGACCTCCAGGTGAAGATGACAAACATGGACATGAGCTCAGGGAGCAGTCAGTGCCCATGAGACAGATTTGTATGTCATTGGCAAATAGAGGATATTCAGAAGACTGGACAAGGTCACCTGTGAAGAGAACACAGAGAAGAGAAGGGAGTTCAGGGTTCCCTGAGAATATGCTCGCATTGGGGAAGAGTTGAAGAGAAGCAGCAGCCTGGGGAGAGAGAGTCTTGGTTTGGTCCCCAGTCCAGACCTGGAGTCTGTGGCTTGTCACCATAATCACAGAAAATTGGTGGAACCTGTATGTTTTCTCAGAGATCCTTGGCAAAGGGAACCCGGTAAGAGATCTACTTTCCTGAGGTCTTGCAGGTTGAGGGCTCAGAGGGAAGTGTGGCCTGTAGGCTGCAGAACCAGGAAGACATCTGGGTCACTCCTTTCTTCATAGGTTAGCTGCCCCCACCTCTCATGAGCCTCCTGAGGACAGGGACTCTGCCTCTGTACCCCATGCCCACTCAGAATAGCTATGGCCTGGATGAGGGAAGAAAAGGAACATCTACAGACCTTGGAGGTCAGCTGAATAATGGAATGTATAAATCAAAAGGAAAGGAGACCCTAAGCATCTAGGACCCGGTGACTCCTGAGAGCTCAGCTTGATGATCATTTTGGGGGATGGAAGACTGGCATGGTTTGCCGCTTCCCTGAGTGAGAGAATGTTTTGCTACTTTCCCTAGGGCTGAGTAGAACCCCACTATCCCCAAGTAGGTCTACGGTATAGACAAGGAACCATATGGAAAGGGATTTCTCAGAAGAATCCTAGAAAGGAAGGTGCTGGCTTCTATCCTCCTGAGCTCCCATAGTGGATTCCTGGGATGGTGTGTCTGTGGGGGGTTAAACATCAACATCTGCAGCCAGCAGAGGAAGGACCTCAAGCAGATGTGCTGGGGGGTGTTGGGTGATCCAAGTTAGGAAGGGGTAGAGTTTCTGCACCACCCAAAGGTGGCCTTGGGTTTGAATTCTGCCTGGTGTTCCTTTGGGAGGTGTGGCCATAACCACCTATAACATGTAGAAGCAGAAATGGCTGTTTAGGAGAAAGAGGAATGCTTAAAGAGAGAGGCGGGGTGGGGGAAAAGAGAGAGAGACACTGGTGTGCCTCTAATGTGTCCATTCTCTGGCTCTAGTCCTTTCCTAGGACCAGATGATTTTAGGCTTCCTTAAGATATCCCCCACACCTTTCTAACAAATTCTGCTTGTGCAATCCAAGTTTATTTCTGTTTCAGGACACAAAACAGAAAGAAATTTACTCAGAAAATTCAGCTCAGCCCACTGTTGCCCACGGCACGTTTTCTTCCCCAGAGGGCTGATGCTGCTGGCCCTGCAGCTCTGGGGCAAGCTCTTCTCTGGAAGTTCTACCCAGCTGCCCTAGTTGCATTCCCATTTGTTCTGAAAATCAATGAGTATCTCCTCATTTGGTGCCTTTTGTTTGGACTCCTCCATCTCTCCTTGTGATGTTTGAAATATCAGGAAAAAAGGGCATCTTTTGCGCAAGGCTGGTCTGGCAATTGCTCCTGAAAACCTCAAAGTCACAAAGGCAGTAACTACAAAAGATCTGGTAGTCAAACCCCAATGGGCCCCTGGAAATCTAAATGGGGAAGTGATAATCAAGACATTTTCCTCTTCTTGGAGAAGGAAACTACCCTGGGTCCCATGGCAGGTCACTCACTGGACCTCCTTGGGCGGCAGTTTTTCATTTGGAGAATTGGGAGAGGGCTGGGACACACATACAAAAGCTGGGTCATGAGGATTAAAAGAGGGCATAATATGTCATGTAGGATGTTCTCAACAAATGTTAGTTCTTTTTACAAGAGAAAGGAATTCTGGGGCAGCGAAAAAAAAAAGAGGATTCTAGAAATAAAACGTTTCTGGTTATATGGTTTAAAGTGCTTATCAGGATGTCTGGCACTTAGGAAGCTGCAAAAAATGGTACTTTTAAGAGAAAGTGTTTAGTGTTGGGACAAGAACTGAAGGGAACTCAGGCATGTGAAAGCCATTGGCATTGGTGGATGTGATTGTGCTACTTCTTTTTATTTAGAGTTCTAATACGGTTAAGCATGGAATGGCTGGAAATTTGTTCTGAGTAGAGATTATGTTTGTGGAGTGGTTGACCATTGACAGTGAGGGTGATCACGTGGGTTTGTTAGAAGTCTGTCTTCCAATCAGTAGAGCAGATGAAGGGGAATGGGGGAGGGAGGAGGGGAGAGACAGGGGAGGCACCTGGGACTGAAATGGAGGAAATTAAATTCCATGCATGTATGATGATGTCAACATGAACCCCACTATTATTTATAACTATAATGCACTAATAAAAGCATTAAAAAAAGAAGTATGTCTTCCAGGAAGCCAGAGGGAATCGGGGAGCTCTGAATGTGAGGAAATAGAGGTGTTGGAGAAGGGGCCCCAAGACTATGTGAGAAGTAACAATCCACAGAGCGTGGAGGGAGGAGAGACGGGCAAATGGAGAGAGGAAGAAAAAGTGGCCCCAGACCATGTAAAGACGTCTAGTTTCGTTTCATTATTATTTCATTCCATTTCTTGCTTTTATAATTCACAAAGCAGTTTTCTCCATTCTCTTTTCTCCCAGGGCATTTCTCTGGGCAGCTCTGGCCAGACAACATGACGAGAATTGGTGACTGCAGCCTCCCTCTGCCAACCCCCCACACCACAGCCCAGGGAGGGATGTGAGACTCCTTGTTCTCTGGTGTATGTGGGGTGCAGTGGGCAAGGGAGTGGGGGAGGGGTCTTCTGAGCTTTAAGAGCTTTGTGTCCCATGGTTGGGGGTGGAGGCTGCTTGTTGCTACCATCCCCACCCAGCCTGATTGTGACTCTGAGTTCTGTTCCCAGGCTTACCACCTGCCTGCTGCTTGAGCCTGGAAACTCTCCTTTTCTCTGTGTCTCAGTTTCTCTATCTTAAAAGGAAGGTCTTGGGGTAGGTGAACTCAGGGTCTTTCTGGCTCAGCGAGTGTGTCATCTCTGAGATCTCTGAAGGACAACTGGGGAAAGGAAAGAGAGGTGGGCAGGACACCCAAAGAACTTCCTATCTGGCCACCATAACAAAGGGAAACTGAGGCATACCCATTCCAGTATTTTCTCCCTTTCTACCTGATTGCAAATTCTACTCTTCTCACTTTTATATAAGCAAAAGCCAGATGGGCAATCGCCAAAAGGATGGAGTTGACAGTTCTGCGTTCTTTACCTACATGCTCTGGATTTTGCCACAGGGAGGGATACAGCCAGACATGGACCTTGGTGACCATGCTGCATTCTAATCATCTTCTCTTATGTATCTGTCTCCCACTAGACTATGAGTTCCCCAAAGGCAGAGACTGTTTTGTACTAATAAATGTTAGAGGGTTGAGGTGTTTCCTTTCCATCCCTGACTTGTGACTTTTTCAACTTGAAAAATAGGTTGAAAGCATATTAAAGGGCAAAGGAAGACTTCAAAGATCCTCTCTATGTGCCAGCCATGACCTTCGCACATCCTGGATGGAACATCTAAGAATATTGACTTCTTGGTGGGCTTGGTTCACTCAGGAGAACTCAGAGCCATTCACTTATCTCAAGGTCCTCCCTCCCTCCCTTTGAGGATCTGGCCAGTCCTGGGGGCTGGGGGAATAAAGTGTTCTTGAGGGGATTGCTAGTTCATGTAGGTTGTTAGAATAGAGCTAGCTTTGTTGGTTCTAACTTGTATTTAAGGAGCCCCAGTGGGAATAAGACTTTGGAGTTTCACCCCTGGAGAGGGCGCTCTGCCTGGGACTTCCCAGTTGGGACCCTGAAAAGCTGCCCCAGGACTCCCCAGCTACGTGACTTCAGGTGCTGGTGTTTCCCTGGACCTGTGATGTATTTTTGTCTCTTTCTCTCCCACCTATCACTTTTGCTTTTGCTCTTGCTTCCATATTTTTACTAAAATAAGTGCTACCTTATATAATGAGAGTGTCTTCATTGTCTATTGAATCTGACCTGCCAAATTCAGCAGCTGCACACACACATGACCCTTTAAAATGCATGGAGAAATACATCAAAAGATGATAATGTGGAGACTATGGCTTAGAGCCACACAGGCTTTCATAGAGATGTCTGGACTTCCTAATAGAGAACCCCAGAATTAGTTTTCTCCATCTAGGTAAAGAGAATGAAGGGAATATGTAAATTTCTCCATGTGTAGTTTGTCCCTACAAAATCTGGGGCATGAAGGAGCCAATTAAAATGTGTCATCCCAGCTGGGAGAGGTGGCACACGTTTGTAATCCTAGTGGCTGGGAAGGTTAAGGCAAGAGGATCGAGAATTCAAAGCCAGCCTCAACAACTCTGTCTATAAATAAAATACAAAAAAGGGCTGGGGAGGTGGCTCAGTGGTTGAGTGCCCTTAGGTTCAATCTCTGGTATCAAAAATAAATAAATAAATAAATAAATAAATAAATAAATAAATAAATAAATAAATAAATAAATAAAATGTGTCCTCCCACAAGGAAAAGAAAGATAAAGGCAGAAAGGTACACACACTCATTGTTTCCCCCACAGGACATTATTACATTACATCCAAGGAAGTACGATGGAGTGATGGCATTACAGGGGATTTTACTGATGGAGTTTCCTTCAAATGGAAGGAAACATAAGGAGGGAGGAGGAAGCATCCCTCCAACCACACAGGTCTAGGTGTGCATCATGAACTCGATGCATTTCATACAGGGTAGTGAATCTTTTTGGCTATCCCTTGTCCACATCCTCTTTTTGTTTCTTTTAGTAAGGGAGGGTTCCACCCACAGGGAGGTAGAACCTGCTTCTCATTAGAAAAGACAAAGAATGGTAAAGGCTTGCTTTCTGTAGTGCAGACCCAGGACTAGTATTTTCCAATTGGGGGCATCTAACCCTGATTTTGAATTGGAAGATACAACTTTAAATAGCAAGGACCAAGCAGAATGTCTCTTTGAGTAGGAGGAGACAGAAGGTAAGCTACACCTAGCTTTTAGTTCAGTAGCAGCTCCAGTGTCTAATATTTGGGAGACTGGCTGGGCAAACTAGCACCAGCAGCAGAATTGGTGTTCCCACTGGATCAATTCTGCAGCATGATTTGGTATCTAGTTTCTAACTGTGTGGTTCTATGGGTATTTCTTGATATTCCTGAAGATCATGAGCTACCTCAAATCCTTATAAGTTTTTTTTTTTTAGCTTTAATTAGCCAGAATCAAATTCTGTTGCCTATAATTAAAACCTGACTGATAGAACTTTGTACAAGAAGTGGCTGATGACCGCAGACCTTTAGGACAAGAAGGTGAGTATGAGAATTGGTTATTTGGGCCTGGTGGGACCAAAGACAGTGAGAAAACCAGCTTTAAGCAATGGAACCCTGACAGATCAAGTGCACATTAGTGAAATGGTCAATTAAATTAAAACTTGTAGTCAACTAAAATGAAGTGTCCACTAAAATCAAGACCATAAGGCTGAGGGGTCATTGCTATATAGCAGCATGAGTGGCACAGAGACTTCAAGAATGAAGTGGGATGGTTGCTTCTGATTACATTATATGTGCCCATATCCTAACTCTTCAACCCAAGTGTCCACCTAAAAGCTAAGGGTCTTTTAATGACTGTGATTGAAAAAAAGCCTCACATTTCTTGCAGAGGAAGGAACAAAGAGAAGTTGTACTACTTAGAAGCCCAGAGCCTAGAGTCAGCCAGTGGAAGGTGGAATTCTGACAGACCTGTCCTTCAGGGTTTGGAGCCCCAGAAGAGTTACAACCAAAGCAGACAAGGAAGAGGAAAAATGTCCCATTTTCTCCCTTTCTCCTCCAACCCCTTATTCACACAGAAGTCAGGCTTCAGCCCACCTATGATACAAAGCAGAGAAGAGGAAGGAAATGGATCTGGAAGATAGCAAAATCATCTTCTCTGTGGTCCAGAGATGTAGAACTAGAATCAGACCCCAGTGTACCTGGAAGGCAATTACCAAGACAAACCCCAGAGGAGAGGCAAATAAGGATAAAGTCAGTCTGAATTATGTTGGCAAAATCTCAAGAACACATGTGGAAATAGATTCTGAGGGTGCTAGATCAAGGATCAAGTACTATCATTTCTGATTGGACTGAATTTATTGATATGAATGCATTTACTAGAGATTCTTATTTCAGCAGGCTAATTTGAGTAGCAAGAAGATTCTGATCATTCTTGATTGGTTGATTGAAACCTGGACTAAATGGTGGTCTATAAACAATGTTAAGATGCCATAACTTCCATGGTGTAAACTAGAGGGGCAATTAGTACATATCCAAATAGGACTTGGAGAGAACCCTAAATGCTAGATGCAAAACAAATGCCCACTATGGTCTATCCTTTGCCTGTCCATTGACACATCCCTTTCTTTCAAAACTTACCCTCCAATTTAAACCTGCCAACTATAATATAACCAAACATCTTTTTTTTTGTGTGTGTGTGTGGTACTGGGGATTGAACCCAGGGACACTTAACTACTGAGTCATATCCCCATCCCTTTTTTATATTTTGTTTGGAGATAGGTCTTGCTAAGTTGCTTAGGACCTTGTTAAATCGCTGAGGCTGGCTTTGAACTTGCAATTTTCCTGCCTCAGCCTCCTGAGCCCTGGGGATTATAGGTGTGTGCCATTGTGCCTGGCCAACCAACCATCTTTTGAAAAACAGTTAACTTGTTCACTCAGCTCCGAAGAAGTTAACCCAATCCCATCAGTAACCATATTCAGTTGCAAGTCCAGAGTCTTTTGTCAATGATGGTTGTTCCTCTGGTAATACCATCATCCTGTCTCAAAATTATAATGAACTATATTATAGTCCTACTCTGAATTCTCCCACATTGTTTCTCCAACAAAGAATATCTGCCTCACTATTCTCTTTCCATGCCCTTTTGCGTGTAGAGTATCTTTTTATTTCAAGGTGGAATTATAGTGTGATATTTTTGAGAACAGTTAAAAAGACAATTAACCTAAAATGAGTAGTACTAATAATTTGCATAGCTCAACTGAAGTGATAATAAGATGAACAACTACGGCCAACTAAGCAAATGTGCAAGCAATAGTAATTAAGAATGTTGCCTGGTTACCAGCAATACCAATGTGATTTTAATTGTAGGATCTAGCCCTTTTTCAAAGGTGTTAAAATATGAATAAATGAGCATCTTAGAATTGATGAAATAGAGTAGTTAATATAAAATATGCATGGCATATTAAGAAAGAAAATACAAATATATGTGAAGTCCTTCTTTTTCTTGTGATATGTTTCACTTCTGTTTTCTAATAACCCATCAATCCAGCATCTTTTTTTTGTTGTTGTTGTTGTCGATTGTTTGCTTTGTCTTTCTATCCAGCGGGGTAACTAGAAGTCTTCTTTTTTTTTTCTTTTTCCCGGTACTGGGGATCAAACTCAGGTTACTCTATCACTGAACCATGGCCCCAGCTCTTTTTATTTTTATTTATTTTTTAATTTAAAAAATTTTTTTTTTTAGTTGTTGATGGATCTTTATTTTATTCATTTGTTATTTATATGTGGTGCTGAGGATCGAACCCAGTGCCTCACGCATGCTAGGCAAGCGCTTTACCACTGAGCCATAGCCCCAGCCCTCTTTTTATTTTTTATTTTGATGTAGTGTCTCTCTAAATTGCCCAGGCTGACCTTGAATTTTCAATCCTCCTACTTCAGCTATCTAAATAGCTGAGATTAAAGGTGTGTGCCACCATGTCTGGCAGGATAGTTTCTATTTGTAGGTCTTCAAATTCACTGATTATTTTTTCTGTAGTGTGTAACCTGCTTTTAACTCTATCCAGTGAAATGCTAATTTCAGATATGTCATTTTTCATTTCTAGAAGTTTCATTATTTTCAAAATTATTATCCCTTTCTCTTATTATATTCATGTTTCCTTTTAAATCTTTGAACATACCAAAATATTTATGATAGCTAGTTCAGTATTTTTGTCTGCTAACACCACCATCTTTGTAATTTCTGGGTTTGTTTGTATGGATTATTTTTTTTTGGTTGTAAGTCTCATTTTCCTTTTTTTTTTTTTTACATCTTGTAATTTTTATTAGGTTCTGGGCATTGTAAGTGTTACATTATCAACAAGCTGGACTTTGTTGTTTTCTTTTAAATGTTATGTTGAAGTGTGGGCAGGAAGCCGGCTGTGGATTACCTTAATGATTTAAGATGTTCAAGGCTGTGCTCTAGGCTATATTAACTGTATTATTAAGGAGTAACCTAATTGTTAGTTACTAGCTGCTCTACATATTCAATGTCTCTCATATCTGGTTGGCCAGAGTTGAGTATATCCCAACCCTGTAAGAACTCTGGAAATTTTTAATCTTACAGCTCTCCTCTGAGGAGGAGGTAGTAAAGAAAGTAGTGAAGCGAGAAACCCTTTCTGACCCCCATTCATTATTTGCAGCAATCCTATGAAGCAGGTGTTAGTAGGTTTATTTTACAGATGAAGAAAATGAAACTCAGAGAGATGAAATGCCCCGCCCAGGTGAATGGCAGAGTGAAATCCTGGCTCTCTGGCTCCAGATCTTATGCTTACAAACACTGCTTGCTTTCTTACAACAGAGAAGTGAGACCTGGGCCCAACTTCTGCAGTAGTGTACTTCCTTTCCTTGTCACTTGGAGCTTCAGCTATAAGCATTTCCTATTATGGTCCCATCCTCCCATTCAGTTCCCCAACAGTTTTATAGTTTGGAAGCATTGTGGTCCTCTCACCCTGCTCCCAGGCCTCCCAGGCACATGGGGATATGCATTTTGCCATTTCTGTAAGTACTGTGTATGTGCATGTATAGAAGGAGAGGGTGGGACAGGGTTTCTCTGCAAAAGGGAAGGTTGCTAAGAGAGGTTCTGATTCTGTTTCTCTGTGGACCAGGTTGGTGCTGGGATGACTGGGCACTTGCTGCTGTACAGTCTGCTCCTGTCACTTCCTCTGACCACCAGCTGGACTACTTCCAATTGCCTAGTGACGGAAGGCTTGTGGCTGCACCTGGTTTCCCGCTTCTTCTTGATCTGCCCCTTGGACTCCAGACTGCCCCTCCTTGCTGCATGCACCCAGGTGACCAGCCTGACACAGGCCTTGGAAGCTGTACCTCAGAGTGTGGAGGGGCTCTGTCTTGACAGTTCCATTTCAGTTCTGCCCCAGGATGCCTTCTCCAACTACCCCGGACTCAAGGTCCTGGGGCTGAATTTGCGTCTCACTGGAGTCCTGGCAGGAGCTCTCCAAGGCCTGGGGCAGCTGCAGGTGCTTTCTTTTATGGCTTCTCACTCTAAGAACTACCTCTTCCTACACCCTAATGCCTTTGATGATCTGAGATCCCTCCAACAACTCAATTTCTTGGGCCTCTGCCTGCACAGGAACTCCAATGTCCGATTGCCTAGCAGTCTACGTCGGCTAGCTGTCAAGTACAGTTGCCTTCAGGATGTGGGGGAACTAGATGACATATTTCCAGAACTGGCTCATAACCCCTTCTCTGGGGATGCCCGGACCCTGGATGTGTTGAATCTATAATTCAATAGGCAGCTAAAGATGGCCAGTCCTGGGGCCCTCCAGGGCCTCAGGCTGGGGACTTTTTATCTGGACCATACAAAGATGGAGGCAGCTGCAGTGGTGAGTCTGGGACTGCGGAGGCTCAACATGCTGTTGGTGTTATTCACTGTCATGGCTGAGCTGCCTGCTCAGACAGTGGCCCACTTTGAGCTACAGGAATTGCATTTGGGAAGCAAACGGATAGGGCACATAGCTCTGGAAGCCCTGGCTTCCTGCTACAGCCTGCAGAGGTTAGGTCTTCAGAACTGTGGCCTAACTGAGCTGCCACCAAATTTCCTGGCTGCCATGCCCAGGCTTCAGAGATTGAACCTGGCTGCAAACCAACTGCAGAGTGTCAGGCTGTGCATGAATGAGACAGAAGTTGTGTCAGGACTGTGGACCCTGAATCTGTCTAACAATGGGCTGCTCACTCTGCTCCCAGGCACCTTTTCTTGCTTGCCCCACCTGTGGGAGCTGCTACTTCAGGGAAACCAGCTGGTGTGCTTGGAGGGCCAGGTATTCCAGGGCCTATGGAGGCTAGAGATCTTGAACTTGGGTAGAAATCCATTGGTAAATCTGGGTGAGGGCTGGTTGGCTCCTCTGCCTTCACTGACCACTCTGAACCTGCTAGACACTCGCATATTGTTTAGGCCAACCTGGGGCTTCTGGGGCCCTGACAGTTGCACAATTTGAAACTGCAGCTCCTCTCTGCTCCTGCTGGGGTAGCACTATCCTTGCCTGCAAGGCTGACCAGCTTGAAGCTTCGCACAGCCCCAGGCATGAAGCACTGGAAACGGTTTCCTAATGTCTTTCCATTCTTAAAGACTCTGACTTTAGATGGCTGGGGATTGCATCTGGAGACCCAGAACATCTCCGAAATCTTCCCTGCCCTTCATCAACTCACCCTTCTTGGCAATACCCTGGAGGCCCTCTGTTCCTAGGACACCTCCAACTTCTTTCTCTGGCAGCTCCCCAGGCTCCAGTCCTTGAGGGTATGTGGGGATGGGCACAGCCCCAGGCCCTGCTGCATTATAGGGCTGCCCAGCCTACAAGAGCTGAAGCTGGAGGGACTGGAGTACAGGGCTCGATCCTGCCCAGTGCAGCTCCAGGAGCTGGTGGGTGAGCTGCCAAGGCTCCAGGTGCTACGGCTGGCTGGCCAGAACAGGGTTGGAGATACAGTCTGCTGCTGCTTTCCAAGGCTTAGGAGTCTCCAGGTCTTAGTACTAGACTGGGAGAAAGGCCTCGTGCTGGGCGACAGTCTGAGGGAGCGTAGTCCTCAGATGCCCCCATATGTGCACATTCTGACTTCGTCCTTGGCCTGCCAGTGTGCCAATGCATGGGTGGGCCCTGGCTTGAACGGTCCCCCAGAACATACATGTGGGTACAATCACCACAGCTGTGCCAGGCAGAATCTGGGGGGCGCTCCAAGAACCCTCTTTTCTCCTTTCTCTTGAGCCACTGCCCAGAGACTTTGGAGTTGGAACTCTTTTGGGGCAGCTCCGTCTTGCTGCTTCTACTGATCTCCTTGCCCCTTCTACAGGAAGCCAGGAACTCCTGGGTCCTCTATTTCCAGGCCCTGTTCAGGGCTTGGCTCCAGGGCCTGAGGGGTCGGAAGAATGAGGGCAAGAATTTCCTCTATGATGTGTTCGTGTCCCACTGCAGGCAAGACCAGGGCTGGGTGGTGTGGGAGCTGCTGCCTGCTCTGGAGGGCTGCCCTCCCGCTGGCCAGGAGCTGCATCTTTGCCTCCCTGAGCGAGATTTTGAGCCAGGCAAGGACGTGGTGGATAATGCAGCAGACAGCATGGCAAGCAGCCGGGTCACACTCTCTGTGCTGAGTCACCAGGCCCTGCACACACCCTGCTGCTGTTAGGAGCTCCGCCTGGCTACTTCACTCCTGTTGGCTGCCCCTCATCCCCCAGTGCTGCTGCTGATCTTCCTGGAGCCCATATCCTGCCACCAGCTCCCCCGCTACTATAGACTGGCCCGGCTGCTCCGCTGAGGAGACTATTACGTATGGCCCAAAGAAGATGAAGGAAAGGACAGCTTCTGGGCTTGGTTGAGGAGCAGGCTGGGGCGGCCCAGGTGCAGGTAGAAAGAGGGCCTGTTTGAGGGCAGAGGTAGGAAAGGCAAGCCACTTATGCAGGGAGATGATGGTGTGTGTGACTGTGAGACTGAACCCAGCTTCCAGTGGGAGGGGGCTCTGCAGGTTCCAGGAGGACCAAATGTTGGCAATCCAGATTTTGGGAGCCTCTAGAGGCTGCAGGAGAACATTTGGAAGATGGCAGGTGGCCATGCTGTTTGTGATATTTTCAACATCTCTAAATCCTCCAATAAACTTACTTGAAATACCTGGATTTCCATAAAATACTTGGATTGAGTGAATTTTTTAAAAATGAAAACCCGTATGAAGCAGAGGACAAAGGAACTTGAGTCACAGAGACTGTAGCACAAAGGAAAAGGCTGGGATTTTATGAAACATGCACGGAAGGAGGGAGGACTCTGGACAGTCCTAAACTGTGGAATCTGGGACCAGTCCAAGTTTAATCAGCTCTTCAAGGAGCAAAGGGCCTCTTTTGACATCTGGGGTTATAGAGGGATTGGTAGCTGAGGACCAAAAAGCTGGTACACTGCCCAGGAGGCAATAGACGGCTCCCCTGTTCCCTCATTGGAAATATGAAGTCGTGTTCAAATCTACTGTCCTTTCGAGTGTCACGTCACCACTGTTATTCTGGGTTCTAACTATGATAAGCCACCTGTAACTCCCAGAATACCATAGGCTCTTGCCTCTGGGCCTTTGCACCTACTGCTCCTTTATTGAAGGACACTTTTTCCCTGGGAACCTCCAAAGTATTTAAAAAAAAATTTTTTTTTTTTAGTTGTCAATGGACCTTTATTTTCTTTATTTATATGCAGTGCTGAGAATCAAACCCAGTGCCTCACACATGCTCAGCAAGCACTCTGCCACTGAGCCACAATCTCAGCCCTTTTTTTTTGATACTCAAATTTTTTATACCTGTATTTTATTTTATTTTTTTAATGTTGTGCTGGGGATCGAACTAAGTGCCTCATGTCTGCTAGGCAAGCGCTCTACCACTGAGCCACAACTCCAGCCCCTCTTGTAAGTATTCTTTTTTTTATTTAAATATTTATTTATTTTTTTAGTTGTAGGTGGACAGAATATCTTTATTTTATTTTTATGTGGTGCTGAGGATCGAACCCAGTGCCTCACTCATGCTAGGCGAGCACGCTACCACTGCGCCATAATCCCAGGCCCTCTTGTAAGTATTCTTTAGGTTTCCTCTCAGTCATTATTTTCTCCAGAAGCCTTCACTAATCTCCCACCCAGGTAAGCTGTTGCTTCTGGGCTCTCATAACTTCCTGCACCTCCCTGTCTCAAAGGACAGACTGCAGACCTGGGAGCCCCTAGAGCAGTGTTTCCAAAGTGGGGTGTACAAGATGATCCACTGGGCTTTGGAAAGAAAATGTTATAACCTCTATTTATCTTTATTTTTTTCTCACTTTATTCTGAAGCTAGATGGCCTGCTTTTTAACCAGGTGGCTTTGGTGTGTTACTTGACCTCTCTGTATCACAGTTTGAAATTCTGTATTATGGAATAGCATTACACCCTCTCTCAAAGGATTTTGTGAGGATTTAATGAGTTAGTATGTTTGAAGCACTGAGACTAGGACCTAATAATGCATTACAAATATTCTATCAAAGATATTATTACATGTGTATTATTTATAAGTAAATATACATACATTGAAAATGTTTTACTTGGGAGAACTTGATTGGGAAAGTTTAGAGATCAGGTCCTGGAGGCAGGGACCAGGTTTGTTTGATTTATCTTGCACCCTTGGAGCCTAGTGCTGGCCCAGCTGAGCAAGGGGTCTGATAGACAGTTGGGTACAGAATGCTTGCAAACCAAACTCTGATGGATGCTGAACGAGAGAGAACCCTAGTCTTATTCAGGCTCTGTTGCTTATTTACATATGACACTGGGGAGGACACTTGGCCTCTTAGGGACTTTCTTAGGGACTAAGCTGTGGAATTTGGGAACTTCACTTTTCTGTAAAATGCCTGACTTTTATTAGATAAAGGCTAAGGGAAGCTGTAGACTAATTCCTGGATTTAGGGCAAAGGGTGCCCTCTTGTGTCCTAATGGTGTCTTTCACTTTCTGTACCCTCAACTTCCATTTCTTCAAGGCAGGGGCTGCTGCAGTGGATGTCTTTACCTGATCCTGAAAAACCATCTTTCAGCTTCAGATCCTGACACGCTCTCATATGTCTCTGGCCCACCCAGTGCCCCACACTCTGTCTACCCCATGAGCCTTTCCTTTCTTTTGCCTGAGGTCTCTTCCTCATGAAATGTCAGAGAGGAGGTCTTTGGAATCACAAATCCAGGGGGTCAAATTCCAGCCCTGGTACTTAGTGCCCACGTGTTCTTGAGCAGGTCACTTCATCTCTCTAAGCTCCCATTCCTAAATTGGGGGCAACTGTATCAATCACATAGGGATGTTGTGAGATTTCAGCAATGAAGAATGTTAATAGGTTACTATTACACTTATTGAGTAAATTCACAAAAGACATCATTGTAAATAAGTTGGAGCATGGTTCACAGAGGACAAGGAATTTGAACTGGGTTATTAAAACTAAGATATGGATTTACTCTAGTTTTAACATTAGCTAACATGTAAGCCTCTGTCATGCTAGGTACTGTCAATTTGCCCCATATCTTACAGCTATTAAAATAATAATTGTTAATGGTTATTAAACGTTGTGTAGCAGACTCTTTACATACTTTCTCCCATTTAATACTCTCAACCACCCTATCAAGAAGATATCATTGTTATCATTTCCATGTTCTAGATGAGGAAACTGAAGCATAAAGAGATTAAATAATTTGCCTAAAGTTTTGCCAATAGGGAATGGCAAGATGGACATCTTGCATTTGAAAATAACAAGTTTCAGACACAAGCAGCTGAGTTCTAGAGACCCTCCTTTACCCACATCATCTCATTTAATCTTTGCAACACTCTGTGATGTAGGTTCTGTTATATTTATATGCATTTTATAGATGGAAACACTGAAGACAAAAGCAATGCAGAATTTTTTCAAGATCACATAGCTAGGAAGTACCTGGAACTGGGGTTTGGATCCACGTCTGACTATAAAACCCACATTCTCAGCTCCATATTAGATTGCTCTTACCTCGAACTATTCACAATGGTACAAAGCAACTACATATTACATTAAGATTATTTTGTAATAATGACTAACATTGTTCTGACACCTACGAAGTGTCAAGCTCTGTAAAAACGGATTTGCATAATAATGGCTAACATTCGCTGAGCATCTTTAGGACCCGGGCCCTGAGCTAATCGTATTGTCTCATTGAAGCCTCACATAAATCCGGTGACATGGATGTTATTATTGTCGTACATTTTACAGGTTCAAAATCTATCCAAATCCACACGACGTAGCTGTGAAAATGGAACCTACTATTGCCCACCAGTCTGGTCATCTCTAGTCACCTCTTTCCTCATTCCATATTGTTTCTTGCTTTGATCTCTCTGCGTCTACAGAGGTCCTCTAGCTCTTTCAACAGACCCCGCCCCCTTCGCACAAGTGCCCGCCCACTGGGCGGTGCTACTATCTCGGAGCCAACGGAAAGGGTCAAGATTGAAGTAGGCCACGCCCCCAAGGCATTGGCCTTGTTCCGATTTGTTCCAGTGTCAGGGTCCTCAAGAAGATGAGACATCTATTGGCTGACGACATCCGAAAGGCTGCAAACAGAGGGAGCCGCCCACTGGCGCTCGCGCGGTTCCTTCTGGGAGTTGTAGTCCTAGATGCGCCATTCCTGGGGTGGCGCGGTCCGGACTCCGCATCCCAGCATCCCTTGCGCGAGCTCTAGAGCACTTCCGCCCTGTTGTGAAGTGGGTGTCTCGGTGGGTGAGTCCGAGTGGCGGGGCGGGGGCAACTGAGACTCAGGCACTGGGCTGGAGGCTTAGGAGGTGGTGGTGTCACAGGGGGCCGGGGAAGGTGAGCTGGGAGATAGAAGCTTATGTGTGGGGTTGGCGGGTGGGGGCGGTCAGAAGATGCAGCGTCCGGAGATGGGACGGGTCTTAGAGGGGTCGGGGATGAGGAGGGACATGGAGGGCCCTGGCAGCGAGGCGGGTGTCAGAAAGGTCTGTAGGTTAGGCGGCAGAGAGAGGTTTTGGAGGTGGGAGAGTCACTTAAGAGTCTGGAGAATACAGAGGGGAGGATAGAGGGTTCTAGGGCCCTGGCAAGAAGTGAAGATTAGAGGGCCAGAGCTGGGAGCCTGAGAGTTAAAATAGTTTCATTACCTACCAGCGTAGGACAAACATGCGTAATTTGATATCGTCTATTGGTTGTTCCCTCTAGAACCCGGGGGCGGGGGGGCGGGGGACAGCTATCCTGCCCTGCCTAAACCTGCACTTCTTTCCTTAGGCCTGATAGAAGTGAATGGCACCATCATCCACTTTACCTACCTACTTACCTGCCTACCTACCTACCTGCTTGCTTCACCCGCTGATTCATTCCACTTGCCTTCTTCCACATCCACGACTCGTTGAGTTTCTTTAATGTCTTGAATCTGCCCCTTTCTTGTCAGAGTATTTGCAGAAGCCTTCACCTTTTCACTTCCCCAGCATGGACTGATACATTGCAGCTCGTGTGATCTATTTAACCCACAAATCTGATTATACTTCCTCCTGCTTAAAAACCATCACGTGTTGAATTAAGTCCATACAGCCTGATATTCTGGATCCTTCATAAACTCCCTTTGAGGCTTAACCTTCACTGCAGATTTATCAAGGTTTTCTGCATGTCCTGGGCAGGCTACTTGATCTTCCACCATTATGTATGCTGTTCTCTTTACTTAGAATATATCCTCCCACCCAATTCTCTTGCCAAGAGAAGAACCAACTCAACTGTTACTTTGTTCAGTTCCTTTAAGCAGATTAAGTCACCTCCAACCTCTAACTCCCATAACCTCTCTTACTGTATTGACCTCATTTGATTTAATTATCTGCGACTTTTTTTTTTTTTTGTCTCTTCTATTAGACTGACCAGGACAGGAACAGTGTCTGAGTCATTTCATTTCTCCATTGCTTGCTCAGAGCAGTACACTCTTGATATAAATCAAGTAAATCACTAAATACTTGGTGAATGTGTGAATAGAGGCCATTGGGGTAAGCTTTATTATACCAGGCTTGAAGACTGCTACTTTCAGTGATTTCCAGTGATATGAGATTTAGTCTTCTACCTGTTGGGTCTGGCTTTTGGAAGCTGAGGCTGATTCAGTACCAGTGGGAATTTAAGCCATAGGTGGCAAATACATGAATTGTGCACTGCCACTTCCTCTTCCTGTGTCCCTGAATGTCATGGCTAATTGGTCACAGCACATGTTCATATGGATCTCATATTCCTCAGTACATTACTTAAGGCAGCCGCTTAAGTTGGTTAAAATTGGTGCTTTAAATGAAACCTATTTGCTGTTCCTGCTTTAAACCATAGCTTGGACCATTAGCCTAATGGGCCTTAGAGCCCTTGGGAGCCCCTGGTTTCTTCCTGTGGAGGTCCAATCCTAGTATTCATTGTGTGGGCTCCTTATGTCCACATCCATACTCAGCCTCAGAGAAGGTGCTTCTCAGCTTCCCTGTGTTTGTAAAGGGATCTTAGTTTTGATGAGCATCAGCACCTCTTTCTCATCACTTGGAATCTGTGCTCTTTAGGTCTTCCTGGATATTGGAAGAAACCTTTGAGATCATCTAGCTGGAAGGTGGCAAAGTGGCAGCTCTCTGAATGAAGTCTGTCATTATACTTTATTTAATTCTCACAGTATTTGAAACAGTTTTGAGTTGGTTGCTGTTTAAGTCAGCACTTGCATTTATGTGACCAGAATATCTGACAAGAACAAGTTAAAAGAGGAAAAGTTTATTTTGGCTTACAGTTTCAGAGGTTCAGTTCACAGTCACCTGACTCCATTGCTCTGGACCTGAGGTGAGGCAGAACACATGGTGGAAGGGTGTGGCAGAGGAAGACAGCTCAGGACTTGGCAATCAGCAAGCAGAGAGGGAGGGAGAGAAAGGGAGGAAGAAAGAACACATGAGCTCGCTAGCTCTGCTCACCAGGGACAAAATATAAACCCCAAAGTCATGTACCCAGTGACCTACTACTTTGCCCAGCCACACCCTACCTGCCTATAGTTACCACCCAGTTAATCCACATCAGTGAATTAATTCAATGATTAGGTTACAACTCCTATCATTTCACTTCTGAACATTCTTGGATTGTCTCACACATGAGCTTTTGGGATACACCTCATATCTAAATCCTAACAGTTTTGGTCATTTAAAAATCCAGAGTTCGAGCTTCTCTTGGAGAAATTGGAAAATGTAGAACACCCTGGGTCCATGTTCCCCCTGGGCCCACCCAGTTCACTTCACTCATTTACTCATTTGTATTGCCAGGCCTCTGCAGCCAGTTAAACTCACAACCATTGATTCTAATTTCCCTGCTGTGCCTTGTTCTACCCCATATCACACTATTTAGCAAACCTAGGACAACTACTGAGTAGGGCCAGACTGTAAGCTGCAGCCTGGATAGGCAGCTGCAGGGGCTTCCTGATTTGTTTGAAGTGACACAATTGATGAGTGGCAGGACTGGAAGTAGAACCCCAATCTGCCTGCTTCTGCCTTCATGTTCTTTCTACTTTCCATGCTGTATCCTCACGAATTTGGATGACTAGCAGACATCTGCAGCTATGTAATGTGGCTAAGAAAAATGATTTTGGAGAGAATGGATCTGGGCCTAGATCCTAACTTTGCCATCCCCACTCTGCTACTTGCTAGTTGTGGAACCTTACGTGAATCCTTTTTGTAGAGACTCAGTTTTCCTGTATGTCATTGAGTATATAGTGGGGTCCTACTGTATCCTAGAATTACATTCTGAAATCTTCACAGAAGGTGAAAATCACAAAATCCTTTGGCAAGGAGCCATTTCAGATGCCAACACACTTTCAACCAGCACAGCTGGGTTTTCTTGTGTGAACATTAGAAGAAAGAGTTGGCTTGTGTTAGGGACTGTGCTGTATGAAAGATCCCCTGGAGACTTACTCTCAGTGGACAGAGGCTCAAGGAAACTAAAATTTGCCCTGAGAGTAGCATAGTCATGGGTATCATCACTATGTGCCCACTCTGGAATGGATGTGGTGAATGGAACTGGCTGCACTTTATAATTATGTTCTTCCTCTCTTGCTGGTCTTTGTATGTAGTAGAAGTTACAGGTCAGTGAAATGCAGCTCAGCAATAGTAGCAATCCCCTTGCTTGCCTGGAAAAGTGGGTGAGAATAAATGCAGAGTACTTAGGCACTTGGTAAATGCCTACCCTTAGAGGTTGTTGATCCTAGGGAGACCTAGATATTCCTGGGAGGCTCAGGACTGAGGAATGCCCTCATCTATTTTCACTTGGTTGTCTGTGTGAGTCACCTTGCTGTTGGATGTGTTGACTTCCCTCTCCCCACAGGAGGCTGCTATCCGTATTTGTCTAAGGAGTGGAAAAGGTTGATATGTGGACTGGGTCTTTCTAATTTCTATTTGAAACTAACCTTGGGAATTTCAAATCTTCCCAGGACTTTGGGCCCTGTGGCCTGTTGTGTTGCCTTTTTATGCAGGAGCACACATTTTTTTGCTTGCTTACTCATTGTTTCTTACAATGAGTAAGTTTCTCTGTAGCTTTCATGAATGCGGGGACTGTCTATCCTAGCTACTGGCAGATCTCTTCTAGCTCCCAGTACAGTGCAGGGTACGAGTTAGTCCTTGGGTGAGACAGTGACAGAAATGTGTTTAGACTTGTGTGCATCAGTAAGGCTGTGGTCTTAAAAATAAGAATCATGAAAGGTTAATTCTTTAATTCAATATAAATAAGGGACCCTCCATAGCTCCTTAGGCTCCTGCTCCCCGCTGCCTTCTTGTGGTGCTAGATGAAACCCAGGGCTTTACATGTGTTAGGCAAACACTTAACTGCTGCACTATATCTCCAGCCCCATTAGGCTTTGATATATTAGATTTACCATTTTAGTGGTAAAACTTTAATGGCCCTGAGTTATGGTTTGGATGTGAGGTGTCCCCCAAAGTTCATGTGTGACACAATGTAAGAGTGTTCAGAGCTGGAACGATTAGATTATGAGAGCTGTAACCTAATCAGTGGGTTAATCTACACTGATATGGATTAACTGGGTGGTAACTGTAGGTAGGCAGGGTGTGGTTGGGGGAAGTAGGTCACTGGGGGTGTGCCTTTGGGGTTTATATTTTGTTCCTAGTGAGCAGAGCTCTCTTTCTGCTTCCTGGTTGCCCTTTTCTGAGCTGCTTTTTCTCTGCCACACCCCTCCTCCATGATGTTCTGCCTCACCTTGGTTAGGGAGCTATGGAGTCGGCTGATTGTGGACTGAATCTCTGAAACTGTGAGCCAAAATAAACTATTTCTCTTCTAAGCTGTTCTTGTTGGGACTTCTGATCACAGCAGTGAAGAGCTAACTAAAATATCTTATTTATCAAATGCTGTTTTGGGCATTATTGATACAGAATTGAGTAAGAATCATATTGGGGGGCTGGGATTATAGCTCAGTGGTAGAGTGCTTGCCTCGTATGCGTGAGGCACTGGGTTCGATCTTCAGCACCACATAAAAATAAATAAATAAAGATATTGTGTCCATCTACAACCAAAAAAATATTTAAAAAAAAAAAGAATCTTGGGCTGGGGCTGTAGCTCAGTGGTAAAATGCTTGGCTAGCATGCATGAGGCACTGGGTTCGATCCTCAGCACCACATATAAACAATAAATGAATAAAATAAAGATCCATAAACAACTAAAAAATATTTAAAAAAAAAAGAATCTTATTGGTCCTAGTAATATAGTCTAATGGGCTGTCATATATAGGAACAGGTAACTATAATAATGTAGGATAACATATGTCTTAGAGGTATTAGCTATTTTGGGAACAGGATTAAGGAGACAGTTCTTGGAGAGTGGGGACGGGAGTGGGACATGGCAAGAGCATGTGAAGGAACTCTAATCAAAGAAAGTGGCATTTGGGGGGGCTGGGATTGTAGCTAAGTGGTAGAGTGCTTGCCTTGCATGCGTGAGGCCCTGGGTTCGATCCTCAGCACCACATACAAAGCAATAAAATAAAGACATTGTGTCCATCTACAACTAAAAAATATTAAAAAAAAAAAAAAGTGGCATTTGAGCTGGTGCTGATGGATGACGCAGACGTTGCTGAGTAGCCATGAGCTGTACTTCTAGCCTCTTGCTAAGTATGTGGAGGTCTTTAAAACCAGCCTTTAGATTTTAGCATGTTTGCCTTATTTCCATAAAGCCCAGTCAGATGGTCTAAAATATAAAATGCCACCCTCCCTTCACTCTCAGTTCAGCTACTCCTGTTTTGGAGCAGCCAATAGCTTCCTTTGAAGAGGAACGATTTATGTCACCTGGACTTGTCACAAAGAGCTCATTTTCTCAGACAACCCAACATGAGTGTCATGAGGGAGGCTGTAATCTCCTTGGAGACACATGTGCACTAATACATGGAAGTCAATGGACTAATACACTAATCCCTCTAATACAATATAGAAAGTGGTAAGTGTCATGGAGAGATAGAACTAAAGAGGAGAAAGGAATTCCTTCTGGCATGAGGAGGAAGGTCATTTGTTCTTTATTGTGCACCAAAGGCACTAGTTGTAATCCTTGCTTCATGACACACCATTGTCATTAAACATCCATGACTTCACTATTTGTCAATTGTGTCCTCTGTGCTGAGCACTGTACTAAAGCCCTCTGAAGCTTATGATCTAGTAGGTAAGGCAATTGCAATAAAGGATGATCAGGGTTATGGAAGAGAAAACAAGGTGCTATGGAAGTTTGTGGCTGAGGATGGAATCTTGTTTCAGGTAAGAGGGAAGGCCTCATGGGGAAAGTGCAGTTTAAGCAGAGACTTAGCTAGGTGAAGAAGAGGAGGAAATTTCACAAAGGAGACCACAGCACTGGAAGGGTTCCCAGAGCAACAGGTTGTGGGAACTGCAAGTTGTGCAGCTGGAACACTCTGACTAGTGGGAGCTTGGGAAAGACATGAGGTTGGAGACATGGGCAAGGTTTACACGTTCTCCTGAAGGAAAAGGAGATCATGGAAAGGTGTTTAGTAGGGAATTGACATGGTCTTATTTTGATCTAGTCTGGTGGTTGTACAGAGAATGAACCAGAGGTTGGGGTGAAGATAGTGAAGGGAGAGCCATTAGTTGGGAGGTTGATCAAGTGGAAGACATGAAGATTCTCTGGACTGAGGCAATGGTATTGGGAGGTAGATGCCAAGTGGACACAGCTTGCTGATGAATTGGTTGGGGGCATCTTGGAGAAAGGGGACAGTGAGGTTTCTGGTGTAGGTAGCTTCATGGAAAGTAGTGCCTTCACTGAATGGGGAACTGCAGAAGATGGACAAGTTTTCAGGAGAAAAAGAATTCAGTTTTTGACTCATTGAATTTTAGGTACCTAAGGGACACTAAAATGGAAATGTCATGTAGGTATTTGGATGTTGGGGTCTGGAGATCTGGAGATAGTCCTGGCTGGAGTTTTGAGAGTCATTAGTTTAGAGATGCCTAATAATGCCAAATGGATGGGGTGACCAGTGGGGAGTATAGAAAGGGATTTTGCAAGGAGAGCATCCTTAGAGCAGTGCCAAGTTCTAAGGCTCAGAATGAAAGGCTTTATGGAGGGGGTAACATTTGGAGTCCAAGTTGAAGGAAGGTTAGACTTTGGACGTGTATAGAAGGGAAGAAGGGTAGGGCAGAGCCAGGTCGTGGAGGCCTGGGTTGCTAGGTAGGGCATTTAGGCATATTCCAAAAGGTTCAACACTGTGCCTCCAAAGTGCTGCTGCTGGCTGTGGTGCCAGATCATGGTCTCACTTCCTGCCTATGGGAAGGGAGCATCTCTCAGTGCCCATATGCCTTGCAGAGGTGGTCGAATGTATGGGGGAAGTGAGGAAAGTGAGGTTCCTGAGTCCTCTTGCTCACTCAGTTCCCTGTCTTTTTTGCCTTCACAGCCTTAGGGAGTAGTCCTCTCAGGAGCCCTTTGAAGGATACACAGCAGATTCAGGAAGTCAATGGACAAGGACAGCCCACCTGACGTGAGGCATCCTGGCCAGATGATGGCTGTGGCCCTGGAATCTGAGGCCCAGGCCTCTCCAACTCCGGAGCCTGAAGATCTCCTTATTGTGAAACTGGAGGAGGACATGTGGGGATCAGAATCCAAGCCTCGGGAGAAGGACCATGACCTTGGCCCTGAGGCCTCCCGCCAGCGCTTCAGGCAGTTCCAATACAGGGATGCAGCTGGACCCCACGAGGCCTTCAGCCAGCTATGGGCTCTCTGCTGTCATTGGTTGAGGCCAGAGGTCCGCCTCAAAGAGCAGATCCTGGAGCTGCTGGTGCTGGAGCAGTTCCTGACTATCTTACCCAGGGAGGTACAGACCTGGGTGCAGGCACGCCATCCTCAGAATGGGGAGGAAGCTGTGGCCCTGGTGGAGGATTGGCACCGAGAGGCCCAGGCTGCAGGACAGCAGGTGAGGCAAATAGTCTGTTCTCTAAGAAGCCAGCTGGGTAAGGCAGTGGGGCTGTGACTAGGTTAATAATTGCCCAAAATAATTATTGAGCAACTGACATGTATTGAGCACCGCTATATAGCAGGTGCTATTCTAATTGCTTTATACTAACTTAGTCCTTTCAACAATTTAATGAAATAGGTGCTATCATTCTAATTTTACCAGTGAGGAAATGGAGGCAGGGAAAAGATAGGTAATTTGTTCTGGGTCATACAGCTTGTAGATCTGAATTTGGACAGTCTGACTGTAAAGCCTGCACAACTGATGACTCCAAACTACCTCCCAGATGGTGCAGTATTATGTTTCATGTTTAGCACAATCTTTTTACATGTCATCTCTCTGGATGCTTAGGACAGTGGTGTAAGTAGACAGAAATAGTATTATTATCTTCACTTTATAGATTGAACTAAGGCTCCAAAAGTCAGATGGCTCACTAGAGCCTCAACCAAGATCCTTGGGTTCCAGAGTCATTGTTCTTTCTACTATAGACTGAAGCTTCATCTGCAAATTGTGGGAATTAAAATACCTCTCCATTGTGAGGCTCCGATGAGCTATTAACCGACATTTTGTGGGTGCTCATTGTTTATCAGACTGTTCTAAGCTTTTGATATGTATCCCTCATCTAATCAGCCCGGTAGTCCAGTAAGGTAGGTACTGTTATTGAGGCAATTTTCCAAACAGGTTAACAGAAAGAGAGGTAAAGTGATTTGTCCATATTTATATATAGCTAAATGGTAGAGCTAAGAAAAGTGAAAATATTGTGGATTTAAATTATAGTTTCAACAGTTTGTAAGCAATGATGTATATAATTTTGCTATGACATGGACTTTGAACACTGCTTTGAAGCTGACATACATAGAACAGGTCCTTGAGCTGGCTGTGGGCTGTGTTATCCATCCAGAACATGCATCTAAATGCAACTTTGTTATGGTCAGATATGCTTGTGATGTGCTAACTACATTTCACTGGGGAAGTTATAAATTTGAGAATATATCCTTGTAAATGGAAGGAGTTGTCTTCACATTTAAACCATAACATACTGAAAAGATGTGAGATTGGAGGAAGAAAGGGTTAAGGTCTGTGACTTTGTATTTGAGATACTAATGGCAAATTCAGCAAATTGAAAATACAAAGAGAATACTTAAAGTTACAGAACTAAGTATGAGAGTATGCTTAGTTTTAGTATATTTCCCTCCCATATTTCTTTTCTTTTTTTTTTTTTGGTACCGGGGATTGAACTCAGGGGTACTGAACCACTGAGCTACATCGCCAGCCCTATTTTATGTTTTATGTAGAGACAAGGTCTCACTGAGTTGCTTAGTGCCTCACCATTGCTGTGGCTGGCTTTGAACTTGCAATTCTCCTGTCTCAGCCTCCCAAAGTGCTGAGATTACAGGTGTGCGCCACCGCGCCCGGCTCCTCCCATATTTCTTTTAAAGAATACAGCTATTTGTCTTAAATGGCAGTGAAGAAACAAATGGAAGTCTCAGGACTTCAGAGCTGGAAGATGAACTTGATATCGAGAGATGAGAATTGTTTTAAATCAAGGTCTTTCTATAAAATCAGAGGGTTGGACTAGACCAAAGGTTTTCAGATTAATGCCCCTGTGAGCTGACCAAAGGATGAACTGTTTCTAAGATTGAGAAAAGTAAGGTATTGGGATTGTTAAAAGTACTCCTTTATTATCCTTTTAATGTCCATAGGACCTCTTTCATTTCTGATATTTGTAATTTGTGTCTTTAGCCTTTATTAACCTGACTGGACACTAGTGTTACCAATGTTTTTAAAGAACCAGCTTTTGATTTTGTAGCTTTTCTCTTCCTGTTTTTAATTTCATTGATTTCTGCTCTAATTTTTAGTATTTATTTTCTTCTGCTTATTTTAGATTTAATTCTTTCATTTTTCTAGTTTCCTAAAATGAATGCTAGATTATTGAGGTTAGAGCTTTCTTTTATCCTGATATACACATGTAGTGCTATAAATTTCCCTCTAAGCATTGCTTTTGCTGCATCCCACAAACTTTCATATGTTGTTTTCATTTTCATTTAGTTCAAAATATTTTAAGATTCTTTTTGAGATGTCTTCATTGACCTGTGTATTATTTAGATATATGTTGCTTAATCTCTTGAGTATTTTGGGATTTGCCAACTTTCTGTTACTGATTTCTAGTTTAATTACATTGTGGTCTGAGAATAAGTGTTGTGTGATTCTATTTTTTTTAATTATTATTATTATTTTTTGGTTGTTGATGGATCTTTATTTTATTCATTTATTATTTATATGTGGTGCTGAGGATCGAACCCAGGACCTCACGCATGCTAGGCAAGCGCTCTACCACTGAGTCCCAGCCCTGATTCTATTCTTTTAGACTTATCACAGTGTGTTTTAAGGCCCAGATTGTTGTCTGTCCTAGTAAATAAATGTTTCTCTTGAGGAGAATGTGTATTCTGCTGTTGTTGGATGAAGTACTTTATAGATGTCCCTTGTATCTCTTCTATTTTATTCCATTCATGTGTCTTACTCCCCTCATAGTGTTGTTTAGTTCAATGTTGTCTTTATTAATTTTCTGCCTGCTGGTTCTGTCCTTTCTAATAGAGGAGTTGTGAAGTCTCCAACTGTAATAGTGGATTAATCTATTTCTCCTATAGTTCTGTCAGTTTTTGCCTCACATATTTTAATGCTTTGTTAGGAGCATTCAGGACTAGTGTATTTATATCTTTATGTGTATTAAAGGTTGTTTCGGGGCTGGGATTGTGGCTCAGTGATAGAGCGCTTGCCTCGCATGTGTGAGGCACTGGGTTCGATCCTCAGCACCACATAAAAATAAATAAAATAAAGATATTGTGTTCATCTACAACTAAAAAAATTATTAAAAAAAAAGATTGTTTTGTCTTCTTAGGGTACTGCCCTTAGTATCATTTTGTAATGCCACTCTTTATCCTTGGTAATTTTTCTTGCTCTAAAGTCTGCTATATCTGAAATTAATATAGCTTCCCTCATTTTCATTTGATTAGTGTTAGCTTGGTGTAACTTTTTTCGTCCCTTTACTTTTTATCTATGTGTGTCTTTAAAGTAGATTTCTTGTAGATAACTTATAGTTGGGTCTTGTTCTTTGATACACTGTAACAATCTGTATTTTAATTGGTACATTTAGAATGATAATATTTGAGATGATTATTGATATAGTTGGGTTAATATTTTAAAAATTCATATCTGACTGGTTCTGATGCTTCTTGTTATAATCTCTTCAGACTGTGCTTTTTGCCCTTTAGTATGCTTTGTAGTTTTTTTGTTGCGAAGTGGACATGATGTACTGGATAAAAGGAACTATGATAAATAGGCCTTTCATAATGTGATAAAGTGTCGGGGGCGGGGAAGCATTCTGTAATTCTGTGGTTAGGTCTCAGTCCTGTGGTGAGCCTGTGCCCTGGACTCTGAACTTCACCAGTGCTTCTCAAGCTCTTTTCCCTGAGACTGCACCTGGGTGTTTCTCATCCCCATGGAGAACAGTAGAGGGAGCTGGAGTTGGACATTTCCTTTCTGTAAGTTCGCTTAGACTCTGGTGAACTAGTTTATCCTGAGGGCAGGCCTGGTTAAGAAGAACAGAGTGCGCTGGCATATTTCAGAATGTTTCTTTTCACCTGTCTTCTGTCAAAAGCCGGAGGCGATTTTTCTCTTTACTTTCAATGTGAGGACCTGGTACAGCTCCTGGAGGTAAAACTCACAAAAGTACACATGTCCTCTCCCCTCCATGATGGGTCCCCTGGGGCTTTTACTCAGAGTTTTCTACACTGAGCCTTCAGCAGTTCATCAATTACAGTTTAGTTTTTCTTGCCTGGCACTGGTTCTGGCAGAGATTTCTGCTCTGGTAAGTTGTGATTCTCTGAATCCGCCTGACTAATTTCTCCAATTTTGAGGGCAGTGGTGTGCCTTCTGACTCACTTCTCTGATGAATCTAAGACGACTTATTGATTTTTCAGTTTGTTCAGCTTATAACCTGTTGTTAAGATGGAGTGGCAACTTCTCAGCTCTTATTCACTGAACTAGAAACAAGGTCTTATCTGACTGACTTTTTACCTCCTCATTGTCATTTGAATCTACTTTTTTCTGTGTCTACAGTTATTATCCTTGGCATCAAAATCTTGGCTTAGGGGTGGTAATTGGAGGAATTGGGGCTGAAAACAAAGATTGTTCTTGTTCTTGAGTCCAGTCACATAATTCCATTGTAATTATAACTACTTAAAGGCAAACAGACCATTTTTAATGCTTATGAATTTTTGAATGTCACAAACTTTGTATGTAATTTATTTGTTTCTGAGTCAAAAATGCTTTGAATAGTGGCAGTCTTGTATAAGCCCAGTGTTGAATAAGCCAGTACTCGTTTGATGGTATAAATATTGGTCTTTTTACTGAAATCAGTCTGAAGGCTTTCTTCTCATCATACTGAAGCCCTCTTCAAATCTTAAAAAGCCTGTTAGCCCCTGGACCACATCACACTCAAAGTAACATTCCCTGCCTTACCAAAGTGGGTCTTATTGCACTGATGATTGGGAATTTTAACCATCTGTGTGTAGGAACTGGAGTTTTACACAGAAGAGACCAGGTCCTCGAAGGGAACGCAAGATTCTCAGAGCTTCAAGCGACAGCCAGCAGATGCCTGGCCTGAGGGGCAGGCCCAGAAGCAGTGTATGAAGAACACTTGTCCAGACCTTCCCAAGCATCTAAGTGCCAAGATGGCACCACGGCCCTTGAAAGAGAATGGTGAGTACCAAGGATCTGGGAACACCAGGGAATGAAGCCTTTTCTCTCAAGGAAGAGGGTCGGGTTGGGCAGAAGAGAGTAGTGTTGGGGGAGGAACGTTGTGGAGAATTAAAGGCAAGGGAGAGGATAGTGCCTAACGGACACAGAGAAGTAAGGTAAGAAGGCACTGTAAGAGGAGGGTGCTTGAATGATGCCAGCATGCCCCACTAAGTGTATAGGCTGGACTGGGGTGGGTGGTGAGCACTGGTGCTCAGGGCTGGTATCTCACCTGTGACACATTAGCGAAGGCAGCTTAGGAGCTTCATGCCCTGAAGGGAAGTAAAAGGGAAACTCTGCATTGGCCACAGGAGTAGCCTTAGTTTGATCCATGTCTGAACTTTGGAAACCTGGATCTCTGGGAGAGGTGGATTTTGGAGAACCAAATCTTGGGTTTCTGAGACTTTTTGCTTTCCTCAGCTGTCCTTACTCCTCGAGTCCCTACTGTCCCAAAGATGGGGAGTGTTGGAGATTGGGAAGTGACCACTGAGTCCCAGGTAGGCTCTTATTGTTCTCCCTTCCTTCCATTGCTACTGCTGTGTCCTTACTCTCCAGAGCTCCTCCTGTGTCTGTGGGCTCTCCCCAAGCTGAGGGGATAAGGCATAGGGGGTTAGCTTTCGCACCCTGCACCCATGTACTGGGCCTCTCCTTGGTCTTGCTGCTGCTTGCGATGCTAGCCCCCCACTGGTGCCATGTATTTCCTTGATCTATCTTGGGGCCTGGTAGGGTTCTCAGGCCATTTTAAAGGATCAGTGATATTTGAAGTCCTTCTCTCATGCATCTCACAGGAAGCCCTGGGCCCTGGCAAACACGCTGAGAAGTTCTGCAAGGACCCCCTGGGAGACGACTGTGGAAAGAGTGTGTGCCTGGGTAAGGAAGAACATGCCCTGCCTCAGGGTGTAAGATGCCAGGTTTCTGGTACACTCAGTTTCCAAAGAGTTATCCACCACTCCTTTAAGAATCATAGCTCTGTGATCTCTGGAATTTCTGAGGTTGGAATAAGATTTGGTTCTCATAGCCATCATTGTTAAAGCAGAGAGAGAGTCTGCCTGGAGAGAGGTGGGCAGGGTGGCTTCTGAGAACTTGTCCTGTCAGCATTCATTACCTCCAGCACCTCAGTACATTCACCATGGGGTGGCAGCTGGGTTTAGCCTGGTGCCTCAGAAATCTCATCTTTTGCAACCAAATGAGATCTGCCTCTCAGGGCAGACTCAAGTGAACTAAGCCCATGAGACCCGTATTAAACCATAGTGAGAAATAGGTGTCATCATAGGCCTCAGAACACTTGAAGCCCACGTGACTGAGCACAAACTTCAAGCAGACTTCTTTCTCGGTACGTGTATCTGCGTGAGAAACCAAATAATAATGAGCCATTGCCCCTGGGATCACTTGCGGGGACTTAGACATTGATGGGGTGAAACAGACTGACACATCTGCCTTATAGTAACATTAGATACTAGAAGCTTGTTGGCTACTTGCTTGACAGAGGAGCACCCCTTTTTTTAACACATGATAACTGGTGGAAATAGTGTTTAAAAGGAACCAACTTTGGGAAATGCTGAATTAAATTGTCCTCAAGCTCTTTTTAGATCTAGATATCTTTTTCATCCAGTTTCCTTCAAATATTTGTTTTAATTAAAGGCTTTCCGTTTGGTCAGGGCTAGAAGCTGTTGGGATAGTAGTCCTTTAAACATAGCTAACTGAAAACAGGAGGGCATTTATTTTCTCACATTATTACAAGTCCAGAGGAGGAAGTGCTCCAACCACAGTATAAATCAGCTCAGCACTGCCCTGATGGACCTACTCCTTTCTCTCTGCCGTCCTCAGGATTAGCTTCATATTAAAACTATTTTGTCTCATGGTCAAAGGAGGGATACCAGTGACAATGAGTCACAAGTTTCTTAGCAAGAGAGACCTACCACACATACACACACAATCCTTTCTCCAACAATGGAATTCAGTCTGATTGGGCCAGTTAGGTCATGTGTCCATCTGTGGACAAATTATATATTTCAAAACAACAAGAAGAAGAAAGCAAATGAACAAAGCCATCAGGTCACTTACGTTTTTAGTCTGGTAAGAGTCTTGTTACTTCTATTTACCTCTCCCCAACCCTGCAGACATGTTAAGGGATTAGCATGGGAATATTTCAGAAGCCTCTTATAGGGAAAGGATATAAGTTTCAGGGGCATTTTAAACAAATACTTTGTTCAACAGATCGTTTCTACTTAGTCATTTTTCTTTTTCGTTTTGTGTAGGAGTTCCTATTTCAAAGCCAAGTATCACGTCCCAGCGAGAGCAAGGACCAGAACTTTGGGGTCTAAGTCCTATAAATTCTGGGAAAAGGAATGTTGCTAATTATAGCCTGGATAATGAGCAGGCAAAGCCAGCTCAGGCATCGGCCTGGCGGGACTCGGGGGCCTGGGAAGAACAATGCCAGTGGGATGTGGAGGACACGAAGGTGTCAGGTGTCCACTGGGGCTATGAGGAAACCAAGACCTTCCTGGCAATTTTGAGTGAGTCTCCTTTCTCTGAAAAGCTCCGGACTTGTCACCAGAACCGCCAGGTGTACCGGGCTATTGCAGAGCGGCTAAGGGCACGGGGTTTCCTGCGGACGCTGGAACAGTGTCGCTACAGGGTCAAAAACCTCCTCCGGAATTATCGGAAAGCCAAGAGCAGCCACCCTCCAGGGACCTGC
Organism: Geosciurus inauris; assembly: GCA_004024805.1. Taxonomy (NCBI): domain Eukaryota; kingdom Metazoa; phylum Chordata; class Mammalia; order Rodentia; family Sciuridae; genus Geosciurus; species Geosciurus inauris. Next base: position 135,801 of record PVHX01001410.1, on the reverse strand, counting down.
CCCTTCTATGAGGAGTTGGAGGCCCTGGTGAGGGCTCGGACAGCCATCAGAGCCAGAAATGGCCCAGGAGAGGTAGTGGCACTCCCCAGGCTGGGGGATAGTGACGCAGAGATGGATGAGCCGGAGGAAGGGGGCTGGGAGCCTGAGGAAACAGCAGAAGATTGTAACGGTGCTGGTCTAGCCACTGATGGGTCTGTCCAGGGGCCCAGGATTCCAGGAGGCCGAGCTCTGCTCCAGAGTCGTATTGGTAAGAACATGAGAATTTGACCAGATGTAGATTGTAACTCTGTCACCAGCCAACCAGCCAGGCTGCTGCTCCTGAGGTTAGGGCTCAGACAGTGAGTCTGGATTGATGACACCAGAGTGAGGTATAAGTTCCTTGGGTCGACCTCAGACTTCCACTCTCTTCTCCCATGACAAGGTCTCCTTGCTCAGGTTTTCTTAGTTAGAGAAGCAAACACTTCTAAAGTTTGACCTTGAAGAGAGAACCAGTATTTCCCAAAGTGTCACAGGTAATATGGCGATGATCATAGGTGTCACATTAGTGGACTTTTAATTCTAATAGTACATATATCTTTTAATGTTTGAATACATCAACCTGTGATTTCACTGGTAGTGAATTTATGCTTTTAAAGAAAGATAGTAAGTGGAATATTGAACAGAAACACTAGAAATCAGGACAAGTTGAGCTTGAATAGTCATTGTGTGACAGACACCCAGTCATTGTAAAGGTGGAAACAAGGAAGCCTGAGAGATAAAGCATGTTACCTAAAGACGCACGGAGGTATGAGAAGAGCACGTAGCTCCTGCTTGCTAGTTGAGTGTGTGTTCCCTCTCCCGTGCTGCCTCCCTGGGCTACATCACTCACCCGCAGAGGAGCTGAGGCTAGACTGCCTCCTTTTTATTCTTCCACAAAAGAGGAAAAGGCATCTGCAATTGGACTGTATTGCATGATCATTTGAAATCTGATGCCTCTGGTGTCCAGGGATTATTAGCATCCACGTTTTGTTAAAGGAGAGTTCACAAAGGAAAAGAGGATATGTATTGACAGAATGTGAGCAGAATCTCATGAATCCCAGGTACCCGTCAGCTGAAGCCAAGGGAGTTAGTCACCTGGTATAATCGATATAACTGATATAATAATGGCCACCTAAGTTCTCCCCTTCTGCAATACTCAAGGTGTTAATAGGATCTTCTAAAAGAGGTGGGGGAGGATGTTCTGGCCAACTTTTCCATAATAATCCTGAGAAGCAAGGGTGTATTTCTATGCATCTGGACTGTTTCTGAGATACTGGTGTTCTAGATGTTTACAGGGCAGATGATCCCAATCTCTGATGACCTAGACAATCTCCTTAAATCTAATGCCTCTGAATTCTTCTCTCCTGACAGCAGGTGTGCACTGGGGCTATGAGGAGACCAAGGCCTTCCTGGCAATTCTCAGTGAGTCCCCATTCTCTGAAAAGCTTCGCACCTGTCACCAGAATAGCCAGGTGTACCGAGCCATTGCAGAGCGGCTGTGTGCACTGGGCTTCCTGCGGACACTGGAGCAGTGTCGCTATAGATTCAAAAACCTTCTTCGAAGCTACCGGAAAGCCAAGAGCAGCCACCCACCAGGGAAGTGCCCCTTCTATGAGGAGCTAGACTCGCTGATGAGGGCTCGGACCACAGTCAGGGTCATGGAGACTGTTGGGGAGACCACAGGTCTCCCTAGGTCTGGGCAGAGAAGTACTAATGCTGATGACCAGGAAGACTGGGATGAGACAGCAGATGAAAATGTCATCAAACCACCAACCCCATGTCCTAAAACTCCAGACACAGGTAAGCTGGGAGTCACTGAATGTCCACAAAGCCTGCAGACATGTAGAAAGTGGGGAGCCAGGATTGATATCTTTGTTTGTTTGTTTCTAAGCTAAAATAGAGAATGGGATTGAATAAGAAAAGAATTTGTGCTTTGCTCTAAATAACATCTCTGGTTTAGTGTGATCCCCCACACAAGATGGTTAGTGTTGCTTTTACTGAGATACATCTGGGCAGTTAAAGAATTGATTCACTCTTGTGTGACACAAGAATCCCCTGAATGTACTAGGAGGAGGAAGGTGTTCATTATTGAGTATTGTGATAGGGTAGTTGGCAGGGGAAACTGACAGGCTAACAGCTTGGCTGAGCCTATGTTTCTGTTGGTGGGGTCACCAAGTCCCAGACTGTGTTCCTCAGTTTTGCAGGTTTAGAAACACTTGCAGGGCTGCAGTTGTAGCTCAATGGTAGAGCGCTTGCCTAGGTTTGATCCTTAGCACCACATAAAAATAAACAAAATAAAATGCATTGTGTCCATCTACAACTAAAAATTTTTTAAAATAAAAGTTTTAGAAACACATGCATGCACAAAATCTCGATCATTTGATATTAGGCACATTTCCACCATGTGAGACATAAGATACAAATTCATGGTAGCCACATTCACAAGTCACAAGACACAGATATATAAATAAATGCTAACTAATGAATTAGCAGAATTTCCATTTCTATCCATTCTTTCAGGTTTTGAGTTGAGGCATGAGGATGAAGACCAGATTTCAGAGCAGGACATTTTTGAGCATTTGCCTGGAGCCTTGTCAAAGTGTAGCGCTGAAGCTGTGTGCCAGCCTCAGGACTGGGAAGAAGACAGTGAGAATGAAAATGAAGGTGAGGGGGTATGGGGAGGGCCTCCACCGGAACCGTGGGAAGAGTGTTCCTCTGAGGAGGACTTAGAAAAACTCATCGACCATCAGGGCTTGTACCTCGCGGAGAAACCCTACAAGTGTGATACATGTGTGAAAAGCTTCCGTCGGAGCTCCCACTTCATCGCCCACCAGCGAACCCACACAGGAGAAAAGCCCTACAAATGCCCGGAATGTGGGAAAAGCTTTTGTGACCGCTCTAACCTCAGCACCCATCAGAGAATCCACACTGGAGAGAAGCCCTACAAATGCCTTGAATGTGGGAAAAGCTTTAGTGATCACTCCAATCTCGTCACCCACCAGAGAATCCATACCGGGGAAAAGCCCTATAAATGTGGGGAGTGTTGGAAAAGCTTCAACCAGAGCTCAAACCTTTTGAAACATCAGAGAATCCACTTGGGAGGAAGTCCTGATTTGGGAGGAAGTCCTAACCTGCGCAGGGAGCCTGGGGAGAGCCTTGGCCAGAGCCCGTCTCTTGGTGCTGCCTGGAAGGATTCCACCCAGGAGACCGCTGAGCAGCCTCACAGCGCCAGTACAGACTTGAGCTCTCCTGGGCCGCACAGCACCAACTCAGGGGAGAAACTGTATCAGTGTTCTGAATGTGGGAGGCGCTTCTCAAAGAGCTCTGCCCTCATTAGTCACCAAAGAATCCACACGGGAGAGAAGCCTTACGAATGCCCCGACTGTGGGAGGAGCTTCAGTAAGAGCTCCACCCTGGCCAACCACCAGCGAACCCACACCGGGGAGAAGCCGTACAGGTGTGCGGACTGTGGGAAGTGCTTCAGCGAGCGCTCCAAGCTCATCACACACCAGAGGGTGCACACCGGGGAGAAGCCCTACAAATGCCTCGAGTGTGGAAAGTTCTTCCGGGACCGCTCCAACCTCATCACTCACCAGAGGATTCACACGGGAGAGAAGCCGTACAAGTGCAGAGAGTGTGGGAAATGCTTCAACCAGAGCTCTAGTCTTATCATTCACCAGAGAATCCACACTGGGGAGAAACCCTACAAGTGCACGGAGTGCGGCAAGGACTTCAACAACAGCTCCCACTTCAGTGCCCACCGGAGAACGCACGCGGGAGGGAAGGCGTCCTAGGAGACTTCTCCGTGGTGGAAAAGCGATGCGTGTATATCCACATCCCACGATCCTAAGGTGGACACTAGAGAGAACTCTTCTAATTTTTAAGCCTGGAGTATACCCAGGGAGTAATCTTGGTAAAATCCGGGTAACTCAGAAGTGAATTACAAATACTAAGGATCCAGAATTGAAGGCACTTTGTTTCTCAAGAGTAATTTTTCTCCTGTTAAAAACTACACAATCCTCAGGTTATCCTTATGTTTGTTGTGTAAGAACTTTATCAGTATTTGATCCAGAATGGTAATTTAGGGGATTAAAGTTACATCAGTGGCCCTGAGAGCAAGTCATGTGCTCAGAAGCTTTCTCACTGTCCATGTGCACATGCCCCATCCGTGAAGCTTCTCATACATGGCAGTTTGCGTTTGAGGCACATTCTTATAGGAAAACCTTGAGACTAGTGAGAGAGGGGCATAACTGAGAATCAGTGACATAGAGTAGTCCATCGTGAGCCTAATGGAGTAGGAACAACAGTGACATCATTACAAAATCCTTATTCATGATAGCATAAGTAGCCAGTATTTACTGAGCATTTGCTCTGTGACAGGCTCTGTGCTAAGCACTTTATGGACATCATCTCATTTAATCCTCACTTCAGCTCCAGGAGATAGCAACTGATTATCTCCCCATTTCCTGCAAGAAGAAAGAGAGGCCTGGGAAAGTTAGTAACTTGCATTGGTCACACATCTGAAAGAGAGAGGGAGGATTCAGCCAGATGTGTCAGATGAGTGCTCCCACTGCTCCACTGAGTTCCCTTTTCCAGTAGGGCAGATAACATAAGTGTCAGGATCTCAAAATGTGATGGTCACTTAATGAATTTCCTTTTTAACAAATAAAGAAGCTGAGAATTCCTAAAGATGAATGGACTTTGAATGTTCATAATGGAGAATTGCTTTGAGTATGGTTGAGCTGTTGTCAAAGCACTTTCCATCTTTATAGTTATGGGGTGAGAGATGTGGGTGGGTTGAGACTGGGAAAAATACTGAGCCTAAGTGATACTTCTTCCAGTGAGACAGTGCTTCCAATGAGAGATACCACCTTGGTTACACATTGGCTGAGGAGGTAGGGTTTAAGTCTCCTTTTTAGGGGTCATTCCTGCTTCTCATTACATAGGTTAAATCTCCTGGAACCTGGGGAGCTCCCTCCAGCACTCACGCCTGCGTTTTTGCCTGCTGAGGGCCCTTTCATTTTTGGTGTGGTGGAAGCTTTATTCCTGACCCCCCTGCCAAGACTGATGTGGAAGAAGTTGGTTCTCTACTGAGTGGGCTTTGAACACAGTTCCATGTTCTTGGTTTATGGCACCATTTAATCCTGAGCCCTGCTGTCCCGTGCTTACCCATGCAGATCAGCCTCACACAGGCTAAGTGAGAAGTTCACAAATCATTTTCTCATTTGCAACACTTAGGCTCCAAGAGTTTCTCCTTAGAAGGGTTTAAAAGTGTTGACTAAGGACTTCGGCTTCCATAGGGTTTTAAGAGACAGTCCTTCTGATATCTGCCTGTGACATTGGAATACCATTCATCCCCTGGTTTTTTTCATAGCCTTGGGAAGTACCTAGCAGATAATGGATGTGATAGAACCTCTGTTCACAAGTGAGTACTGTGAAGGAAGTTGATGGAGCATTTGCCACTCCACAGAATATTACTCCTTAACCCCTTCTCCCTTTAGAACCTCCCTTGCCAAGAACCAGTCCACCTGGGGCCACTATCTGTCAATGCCTCCCTGGTTCCCTTTCCTTCACCTTATCTTTGAGGGGAGGGGTTGTGGAATGGGCCCTGGATTGAAACCAGCAGATGCCAATAACTGCAATAAGGTGACAATATGAAGAGCACCAAGAGGGGCTGAAAGAAAGTGTCACAACAGAGAGAAAGGAGTTACTTACTCTGGAATCACTATTCCAATACAAGTGGAATCACTGTGTTGTGTAAAAGTGATCCAGGGTACAGGTTGGGGACCATACACTTCTTAATGCTACTGAGGTGTAAAGTGGGTGGGGAGTGGTGAGAGTTGAGATTTGGAGGTGTGCTGGGGCAGGGTCACAAAGGACCTCATGTATGAATGGAGCTTAGATACCAGGCTCAGATGACATGTTCAGATGTGCATTGTCCAGATCTAACAGCTGGCTGGAACTTGGATATGCTGCACTTAGAGCCACTGTGGGATGTCATGGCAATATCCCAGTCAGAAGGCAAGAGTCAGAACCTGAACAGTGGTTACTCTGAAATGGAGGGGCTTGTGGGGCTTTGGGGTGGACTTGAGGACAGCAGGGGAAAGTTGGAATGCCTTGGGTGGAGTGTGTTATCACTCAGTGGGGACATGAGGAACAGATGCAGGTAGTGCACGAGAGAAGATAATAAGTTACTTTGGGATATTTTGAACTTGTGCCTAATGGACATCCAGGTGATGATGTGCATTATATCTCTGGGCCTAAAGTTAGGGGACAGGGTAGACCTATAGAGATACCTGTGTACACTTGGTAGTTAATGAGAAAGGGATTATGCTCAAAAGTCAAAGTATTAGGCTGGGGTTAGAACTTGAGAAGCATCAAAATGGGGAGGAAGGTGCCCCTCAGAGGAGATCTGGACCACTCTCCACTCTCCTGTCATCTTTTGGACACTGCCTCCCTTGCTGTTGACCCCTAAATTCTTAGTCCTGAGTTTTCTGGAAACTTCACTGTGGAAGCAAGCTAAGCGCTATGATGAAGTGAGATGGTAGCCCTCATCCTCCTTGAGTATCATTCTTTCCCCTTCTCTGGAGACTATGCTAGTGTCTCCTGTTGCCAGTGAACAGTTTTGATATTGATTATCTATTTGCTCCTTTCTTACAATTTTGAACTGTAGGTTCAGCCCTGAAGGCAAGAGCAGTGTGGGCCAAGAGAGAATGGTGGGCCCAGGTGGTCTCTCCCTCTCCCTACCTGACTTTTCCTCTGGAAGAAGGTTTTTTTCAGGTGGTGTCAGTGTTCAGGTCCTGACCCCACCACCTTGCGGGAGTACCCAAGTGTCCTCCATCAGGTCTTTGCTGCTTGAATAAACTGATGTGTGGCTTTCCACCTTTGCTTTTAGGAAATTCACTCCATAGAATGGTGGACAATTAATTCCTCAGCCCCTGTGGCCATGGGTCACACCCTGGTTATGGGAAACTGAAGAAACAAATTCTGCCCCCAGAGGGTGTTGTGTGTGAGCTGCTAAAGGTGGGATCATCTTCCTGAATTTCCATATCCTTCACCCCAAGAAGGACATTGGCTCCTCTGCAATCACCAAAAGGTACCGAAAGTCACTTAAGGCCTCCCATTCTACAGACTCGTCAGGACACAGCAGGCTCAAGGTAAAGGCCGGGAAATGTGGGCCAGAGCTGCTTTAGATGTCCAGTTTTTCTGAGGCCTGGACCCTAACCCTGCACTTGTGGTCATGGCAGCCTGCAGTGTAAAGAAATTGAACACCTTTACATTCTGAAAAAGTAAAGTCAGGACCCTTGGTCAACCCTTCTCCCCACCTTATCCTGTCTTGGGGCCCTGGGAGGGTCATTCTGCCTGAAGGCTGCAGAGGAGTTTATGTTTAGTTACTGGAGAGGAATGCCTGCCCTGCGGTGGGGAGAGCAGTTTGAAGTCACAAGTGCAGTGCCCAGTGTCCTTTGTCTTTGTGCTCCGACTGAGGTTCCAGGCTTGCCTCCCTTTGTTTCTGTTGTTTTTCCTACTGTAGAGAAGCTGATATCTTCCCAATCTGCCTGCTGCCCAGGCCTCAGGAGCCCAGCTGCCTACCTACCAGCTCTGCCTGGGTGACTCCAGAGTCCCTCAGAGCCCCTGTCCACCTGCCACCCTCTGCAGCCTCCACCCACCTGTTTAGCATGGGTATATACATACACACTCGGTTGCTCACAACAAGCCTCTTGCATACGGGATTCACAAACATTCTCCCTTAGAGGTCCTATCCAATTGGGCTGGGGCTCCCAGCTGCCTGAGCAGTCTCTTTGTGACAGGAGGCTGTACCTAAAGTCAAATGTATACTGTGAAACCCCCTTACCACAATTTTGATCCTCTCTTCCCTTCGGACTTCTTTAGCCTCCTCCTGTTAGCAGCAGACACTAGTGCCTACCATGGGAGGTTGACAGGCCTTAGGAGAGCTGGTACCCAACTGGGCTGCAAAGCCAGGGACAATAAACATTGTAGTCTCTCCTCCTTCAGCTCCTGGTTCCATCTCTACACACTCGGCAACATCACCACCACCACTAGTGTGTATTTAGCATTACTTTTTCTCTTATTGATTTTTGGCAAACGTGGAATTCCCCCCAAATGCACGTGTACCTCATTGTTCCTTCTCCACTCACCACAGATCAGTGAACGGCCTCTGCTCCTCCTCTTCTCCTCTCACATCTTTCACCTGCTTCCCATCAGGACCCTGTTCTGCCTGGAGGAGGTAGAAAGTGCAGAGTCCTTGGTTCTTCTCGAGGTGTGCCTGTTCTTCCACTCTCAAAACTGACAGCATCTTTGGTTTAAGAGCCTCTTGGTTAAGTCAAGCGCTTCAGAACAGTGGAGGACAGAATCCAATTAAATAATTTTGCCTAAATGCAGTGACCAAGTGGACTAAGGATTCACAGCCCTGATTTCTCACTTAGGGCACTGTTAGTGATTCTCTGCATGTAACGATGATTCTGATCGTGTCTACCATTACATGATATGTATTTCTAAAGTCATGTTCATTTTTCACATTCTCGTAAGTAGAAAAATACCCCATAATTCTGCAACCTAGAGAGTAGAGTCCATAGGAAGGGAGATTAAGAAAGCAAGAGTGTCTGAGACTGGTCCTGGAGTGGCATTATGGGGTTGCCTGAACACAAGCAGGGGTGGTGCCACAAGGCTGGTGCCGACAGAACTGCTGTCACTAGAATCTAAAGTCACGGGCTCAGGAAGCCCTACTTTGGTGACAAGTGACACAGAGGGAAAGGGGGCTTCTCTTCCTTTCAATGCAGAACATAGCTTGGCCTCAGTGCGTTGGGGGAAACGGATAAACCACAGACTAGTTTCTGCATATTTAGAGGCAGCAGAGACCAGCAGGAGGTGGTCCTAGGGTGCACCCTGGAGGCTGTGGTGAGAAGCTTTGAAAACCCAGGCAGGAAAGGGTGTTTCTGTGGACAGCAACTGATCAGGAAAGGGTTTGTTCATGACTACATCTGAGGTTCCCAGTCCCACCCTGCTCCTGGTGTTTTCCAGAAAGAGGTGGAGGAGGTGAGACTCTCCAGGCATGAAGTCACGTTGAGCGCCTCTGGTGTGTCCTGGGGAAATGAAACACAGGTGCCGTTTCCAAGGACATTTCTTGACCAACTAACTTCTTGTGGAAGCTAGGCATTTGTGACTGATTTTGGTTCTCTTGGTGACTAAAATAAAAATGTATTAAATTCTGGCCTCTAGGAGACACTAGGATTTAAGGTCTCACTCTGAAAACAGGCCCTCTGGCTTGCACTTGGCTTCATCTTATTTGACTTTGTTTTCATTTCCCTATCCTTTATTATTTTCTTTTTCCTGTGGCATTATGTACATCTCCTGAAGCCAGTCAAATTCTATTTTGAGATGGAGTAACCTGATTAATAAATTATATCAAATTATCACACTCCCCATCCCTCAAAAAAGGAACTAGTTTTGGATCCTTCTGGGATCTTTCTGGTTGTGCCAAAGGGGTGGAGGAAAGGAGCACAGGAAAACATCAAGACAGTGTGGCTGTCAGGGAGACTGGGGCCCAACATCTCAACACCCTTGTGCTAGAGACACACCTTCCTTGCCCTGTCTCCGTGGCTCTTCACACATGGATGGGTGTATAAAACCTCAGGTCATCGCCTCTTGCCCATAACAGATGGCTCCTTGGTCTCCTCACCTCTGGTTTGACGATGTCCCCAGGATCTTTGTGCTAGGAAACCTGAGGTATCTGGGACCCAAATAACGCAAGAACAATTATGGTGAGAAGAAAGCAAGTAGTTCTCAAAGGGCTCAATCCTACTGACTACTCCAATTTGCTTTCTGGTTCAGGAACAGAACTGATAAACTTTGTCCTTGAAGAGGGAGGGGGAGCTGGAGGGTCTTCATGGGTTCTGTCCCTTCCCTCTTCCATCCATTTTCCTGCTGCCAACATTTAGAAGACTTGGTAGCTCCAGGTTGAAGTTTCCTAATAAACTCACTCTTTTATCCTTGTTGAGTGGGATACAGGCACTTCATTGTTCTTGAATTTGGATTGTGAATTGGTAGCATATTTCATCCAGTCTTTGACATACCTTTGCTCAGAATCCATTGGTAATCCTGCAGGAGTTTGAATCTAGAATGTAGGAGGTGGTAGTATATGACCTGCACTGGTATTCTATACATCTCAGGGCAGATAAGACGTGGGAGGAGATGATCATGGTCTCCCTAAGGAGTTCTAACATGTTTGTGTATAACTTCTTTCTAAGAGTGGCTGAACTAATGACCAGACCCACAGGGCTTACCTTCCTGGTAGTCTGGAGGCTACAGACTCCTCCTTGTCCACACTCTCGCTTGTAGCCATGGTTTGACCAAAGAGCAAAGTGTAAGTTCAGTTACAAATGCCAGGGTCCGTGAAAGCTGGTCAGCCAATCCAAGTTGGAACAAGAACTCTGTTATCTGAAAGGGTCCATTCTAGATAGTCAGAGAGCCAAGGGCAGTATGATTTAGAATGTAACACTAGGAAAAACCCTACCTGAGAGAGAGGCCTCACTGACAGGCTGGCCATGTTGGCCTTCAAGCCAATAATCTGCTGGGTACCATGTGGCTATGAATCCCAGTGGCAGGGGCACCCAATCCTTAGATAGTGGGGATCATTTGGTGAGGTCAGGGCACCTTTGGGGCTAAGGTCTGGAGAAGAGGGGGGAACCTGATCATCACGGTGCTCAGGTAGCTTGAAGAAAGAGCTGAGTCAAGGTCAAAAGAATGAAGAGAAGAGGTGAACAAGCTAAAAATTGGAGCTGGGTGGAAGAGAAGTGCAGAGAAAGAGAAAAGGGAAGAGGAGGAGCAGAGGGACAGGTGGGAGAGGAAGCAAGATAGGAAGGGTAAGAGGTAGAAATAGGGGAGAGCTGCCTGGGTGTGCAGGGAGTGAGGTAGAGAGCCAGCAGGAGAGGTGAAGACAGGGCTGGCAGAAATAAGGTGAGCTGGGATGGAGCAGGAGGAGGGGCAAGTGGAGCAGAAAAACAAGGAGGCAGCTCCTTCATGTTTTCCAGGAGATAAATGGAAGGCTGGTTGCTTGGTTCAGTATTCTACCTTCTTCTTCCACAACCAAGAATTCTTAGAGCTCACTATCCAAGATGGCAGCTGCTCGCAGCGTGTGCCAGTGGAGCTCTCTACATGTGGCTGTAAGTGTAAAATCCATCCCAGACTTTGAAAACTTCTATGAAAAAACAGTGAAAGATCTCACTATTTTTCTATATTGGTTACATCTTGAAATGATATTTTGGATATATTAAGTTCAATAAAATATATTATTAAAATGAATTTCACCCGTTTCTTATTTTTATAAAGTGGCTACCAGAAAAATTTAAATTGCACATACTGCTTGCCTTTGTGGCTTGCCTGATGTTTCCATTCTTAGCACTGTTCTAGGGCATTCAAACTAGACCCCAGAGCCTCACTGTATAGATGAGTCCCATATTGCAACTCAGCTACAGCAGTTTGGCCCTAGGGCTGCACTCTCACCATCACTCCACCGTGAGTTCCTTGGAAAGCTCCTGCTGTATGATGCCAATGCCAGCCATCTGTATCATCCAGTATCCTCTTCCTGTTTAGGGTGGCTCTCACCTCCTGAACATTCTCTTCCATTCATCCAAGACTTCATCGTGGATGGCAGTCCTCTGCATCCCAACTCTTGCCTCCACCCTGGATGATGTGGCCATCCACAGGAAGGCCATGTGGATGGCTCTCTTTGATTGCTTTGCTACCTCCTCACAGCTCAACCATATCCTAGTTCTTGAAACCACCACTTCTGATATTATCAATTCAACTAGTCTAGACACTGATTTCTCTCCTGAGCTCCAAATTTGTACAACTGATCACTTGGCATCTCCACTGGGGCTTAGCACATCCATGCCAATTTCCTTCTAAGCCCACTCTCCAACTGTCCACTTGCTTCTTTTTCATTCCAGCAGAGTATCATCATCTATCCAGATGCTCAAGCCAGACATCTAGGAGTCGCCCTTGCATCTTCTCTCTCGCTTGCCTCTATATCCAGTTAATCACCATGTCATGTGGGATAAATGTCCCAAAGATCTCTTGACTCCATCCATTTATCTCCATTGTCATTGCTACTGCCTTCATCCTGACTGCCATCACCCCCACCTGATGGATTGCAGCTGCCAAACTAGTACTTCTACTGCTACTCTTGGCTATTTTCAACCCAAGCTCAAAAAGGAGCATGTTCTTTTCTTAAAATGTATATAAAGTCATGTCACTCAACTTCCCTTTACAGATGCATGAGTTTGCACTTGCCTTCTGTCACGTGGTATTTTCCCCACTTCATTATACTTCAGCCACTTTGGTCTCCTTTCAGGTCCTCCAGCAGTCTAAGCCCTTCCCAAACTTTACACATGTAGTTCCTGCTACTTGGAATGCTCTTTGCTGCATTCATCACCTGGCTGATTCCCACTCATCTCTCAGGTTCCAATTTAAGTCACAAAGATGCAGTCCCTGACCCTTACCCTAACCTATATCACCTTTCTACCCACTGATTTTCCTCATAACACCACGATCTGCTATTACACGTTTGTATTTTAGTGTCTGTGTTGGTTGCTGCTGGTCTTCCTAAGTACTGCAATTTTTATTTGGGTAATTTGCTCCTCTTATGAAGCTCCTGTGTCCCAGGACTTCCCCTATTCCCAGTTCCAATGTGACGATACTTTGTCCAAAGGCAATCCCATTTCCCTTAGCACCTTCATTCAGGCACACAATAAGCTAATCAGTGATGACGAACAATCCCAAGATGCTATGGATTCATTCAGGAATGGATGACCCAGTTTGGGCCAATGAGGTGCAAGGTTGAGTGGCAGGGCTAGAGAATCTATTTCCTCCTTTAACTACCTTGAGAAAAGTCTGTTTGGAGCCAAAGCCACACACACAATCCAACTAAGGGAACCCCGAAGGGAGCCAGATCTTCCTGTCTGAGGATTGCAAATTATTTCAAGGCTAGCCAAATTATTTCAAGACAACTGAGCGAGACCTTGTCTCAAAAAATAAAAAGGGACTGGGATGTAGCTCAGTGATAGAGCATCCCTGCTCTACTACACTCCCCAGTAATACAAAACAAACAGATGAACAAAATAAATGGGGCTGGAGGTACTGGCTAAGCCGATTTCAAAGCCCACTTGGTTGCTGGACTTTGTAAGCAAATACATTTTCTTGTTAAGTTAGTTTAAGCTGGTTTCCTCTTTGCAGCTGAAAGAAATACAACAAAGGACCTTCGGTCTCTAGTCCCCTCTGTTCCTCTCTCTAGCCTTCCCTCCTTGTCTTTGTATCCCTTCCTGCCCAGCTTAGGCACCGTACTTCAGAATTTCATCCACTTCCATCATTATCTTTGTATGTCTTACAGTTGTCTTTTATTCCATATGCTTGGCATGTCTCAATCATGAAAGAATCCAGTGATGCCACTTCTTTATTGCCTATGCTCACACTATAGACTTTTTCTGGAAGGAAAAAGAAATATTATTAGAAAGACTGGTGCTGTAATAAATCCATGGTCCATTAGGTCCTACACAATGTCCAACAATCCTCTTATGAGGTTGTTGGTGGCATCATTATGAAGACAAAATGTTTTATAAATGAAAAGTCCAATGAAGGGGATTGTGATACAAATGATATTACCAGCAGGCAATGGAAATCTAAGCAGTCATTTAAAATGGTAAAAAGCACATACATACAACTGCATGTAAAAATGCCCACTATGAATTGTTAGCTGAGAAGCATAATATTACAAAAGTGTGTGTGGTTGCAAAAACACTCTAAAAGGATCTATAGCGAAATGTTACCATGGTTACCTCAGAGTTATAGGTTTTTATTCTTTTGTGATTTTTATATAATGGTCAAAATTAATTTATCATAAAATTTATTTACATTTTTATGAAATAAAAGCAAGGGCCAGAGGTGATCGAGAGTTCTTATCAGGCTTCTGAAGTTCATCTCCTCTGTTTTTGTTTTTTGTTTGTTTGTTTGGGACCAGGGATTGAACTCAAGGGTACTTGACCGCTGAGACACATCCCCAGCCTCTACTTCTGTGTTTTATGTAGAGACAGGGTCTCACTGAGTTGCTTAGTGCCTCGCCATTGCTGAGGCTGGCTCTGAACTCAAGATTCTCCTGTCTCAGCCTCCCAAAGTGCTGGGATTACAGGCGTTCACCACCACACCCAGCTTCTTTTTGTTTTTAGAATACATCCCAGTAAAAATTTGTTGGCAAGGTACTGGGTCAAAATTTATTTGAAATATTATTTACAAATTTTATATATTGTTAGATTATTGTATTCAGTTTTCAATGTAGAGTATTTTTTATTGTTTGCTTATTATGTGTACAGGTAAGGTTTTCTTTTTCCCCTCCTCTCTCTAGAATAATTCATATAAGCTAAGGACTACATATTCTTAGGTGAAATGCTCCTGTAAAATAGCATAAGCCTGAACAGGACCATGAAAAAATACTTAGCATCACTAATGTTCAGGGAAATGCATCTTAAAACCACAATGAGATCTATCATCTTGCACCAGTTAGAATGGCTGTTATCCAAAAGTTGGTGAGGAGGTGAAGGGGGGATCTTGCACCCTGTTGGTGGGAATATAAATTAACACAGCCGTTGTGGAAAAAGTATAGTGGTTCCCGGAAAGATAAAAAATAGGACCACCCACCGGGCTGGGTTTGTGGTGCAGTGGTAGTGTGCTCGCCTATCATGCGTGAGGCACTGGGTTCGATCCTCAGCACCACATACAAATAAAATAAAGATATTCTGTCTGCCTACAACTAAAAAATAAATATTTAAAAAAAAAAATAGGACCACCATATGATCCACCATCTTCCTACTGGGTATACACCCAAAGGAAATGAAGTCAATATGTCAAAGAAACCTCTGCATTCACAAGCCTATTACAGCATTCTTCAAAATAGCCAGGAGAGAATAACCCAGCGTCCATCAACAGGAGTGATCCAGGCAATGTGGGACATTTGCCGGCTATTCCTTTGCTTTAAGCTATGTTAACTCTGTTGTTAAAGATGCCTCTTGAGTTTTACTTTGTGAGCTTATCTGAAAATCTTTTTAGTTGGTAAATTAAACCTAATTACAGGTAACGATACCATGGCTGTGTTGGTTCTTAGATCTGTCACATAATTTTATGTTGTGTTTACTTGGCTCATTTGTCATATTTACTGGTGCTTTCCAAAACATGATTTTTTTGGGTACCTTAAAAATACACGTATTTTAGTGGAACTTGTAATTTTATTCTGATTACCTTTGTGTCAACATATTTGTATGACACCTTTTGTCCTCTTTTTTCCTCCTTATTTTCCTACTATGTTATTAGTTTGAGATTAGTGGTTCTCAGTGGCGGGTGGGTGGGAGGCGTGTGCGCATGCGCTTGCTCCCCAGGGAACGGTTGGCAATGTCTGGAAACAGCGGGTATGATCGGAGAGGGGGTGCGTTAGTGGGCAGAGGCCAGTGATGCTGCTATGTAGCCTGTGATGCACAGGACAGCCAGGCCCTGCAATAACAACAAAACATTATCTGGCCTAAAATGTCAGTTATGCCAAGTCTGAGAAAACTTTAAAGATCTTTTGACTCCTAGCTATTATCTAAGTGGCAACTGCAACATTCATTTTATTTTTCCTTTTCTGTCTCCCTTCTCTTTCCACTAAAAAATCATGATATTTCCACTTTGTTGGAACCTATGATGTTAAAATACTGTTTTTCTGTCTTTATCTTCATTTTATATTTCAATATATTCAATTCTTGCTGAAATTCCCCAATTATTTCATAGTGGGATGAAACTCATCCTTTCATTAGTAGATTCTCTGGGAAGAGCTGCTAAAGAAAAGAGCCCTGAGCTCTTAAATATTTAATGCTGTCTTCTTAGTCTTGATGCTTAAAAATCACTGCACATGGAATCCTTGGCTTGTTCTTTCTTCCCTTCCATTTGCTTTATTTAAGAAGAAATCCAATGACAACTTGGTTTTCTGCCCTTTACAAGTGATTTCTTTTTAAATCTCGAGGCCCAGAGTTTTATGGGATACGGCGTAATTTCCCCAGCAATGTGGGTCTTCGAGTCTGTAGGTCAAGCTTTTCTTTCAGTTCTAGGAAGTTTTCTTCTAAAATACGAATGCTGTGCCTTTTATTTACCTTCCTTCTTCAGGGGCTCTTCTTGTGCATACATTGGCCTGCTTTCTTACTTTTCACTTTTTTCTCATCCTTTTTACTTTTTCAAATAATTTTTATTTTCTTAAATGTTTTAATTTTCTTCCTAGCTCATCTTTACTGTGCTTTCTTTCTGTCTCTGGGACACTTTGTAATTTGGCCTTAATTTCTAAAGCATGTTTGTCCTGTTTTTGATAAGCTCTCACTTCACTTCTTGTTATATGTCCATTTATATTCCAAGTTTTTTAACTTCTGATTTGTGTTGTACTTTAATATTTGCAACTGCTTGTTTAATTATATTCAATTAATATTGGGACACTTAAAATGTATTCCTTTCCTTTATTTGGGGGAGATATTTTAATTAGTTACAATGTTCAACTACTCATTTTCTGTCTGATTCTTATAGAAACTTTGAAGATAAGTGGATGTTCTACTCTGTCCATGATAAAATCAATGTGTAGGATTTTCATAGACCAGCAATCATGGCTGATTCTATTGGAGAGAGGGATGGGATGGTTTTGGTTGCTTTTTTTTTTTGGTACTGGGAATTAAGCCCAGGGGCTTTAGCCACTAAACCACACCCCTAGTCCTTTTTATTTTAAATTTTGAAACAGGATCTCACTAAATTGCTGAGGCTGGCCTCAGACTTTTGATCCTCCTACCTCAGACTCCCAAGTTGCTGGGATTACAGGTGTGCGCCACCTTGCCTGGCTTTTGGATATTTTCTTGATGTCGTGGTCAAGAGAACTCTCTTCTCTTTGTATAAGGTATCTGTGCAGATGGTATAGCTTGTCTCCCAGGCACTGTGATTTGAACTTGTCCTCTCTTTCTATGCCCTTGTGCTTATGAAAATTTGTTCTGGACTGATTTTTGGAGGTGTTCAGAAATTTTCTGGTAAAGCCTTTATATGGCTGTGGTGAATTAACATTCTGGACTTAGACTTGATATCAGCTCCCTGGCTCTCCAACCTTCAATCCAACAGAAACATGTTTTACAACAGTTTGGTTCCTGGCCCTAAACCCTGCCAAGCTACCTTAGGTCTCCATGGGAGGGCTGGAGAAAAATACCAGACATTATTTCCCTGATGAAATGCCTTTAGTGAAACTGGGAAAGTTGGTCTAAATCAGGCCATTGAGGGGGCAGGTTGGGCAGGGGGTTGGAGCGAATTATACCCCAAAGGTGAAGGTAGTGGAAGCCAGGAAACTTAAGACCATCTGCACAAACTCTCCACATAAAATGACAACTCCCAGCATGCCCCGGGAAGTCCTTGCCTGGCCTCCTGTCCCTCCTCTGTTCTGTTGGTGACGTCTTGCCTGGAAGACCCTCTTTGGGTCGGTCTTTGTCTACTATGGATTGTTCTGCAGCCTCTGCACAACTGGCCTTCAGATCACAATCCTTCCATTCTGACCTCCACAGTCCTAGCCAAACCCCATCCCTGAAGGGGAGCAATTTCTTTGTCCCCAGTTTCTTCTTCTGAGCTGATCTGGGCTCCACTATTAAAATAAAACATTTTTTATTGTGTTAAAATACACATAAAATTCATCATCTGAATGATTTAAAGTGCATAGCTCAGTAGTTTTGGTAAATTCACATTATTGTGTAATCAATCCCTAGAACTTTTTCATCTTATAAAACTGAAATTCTACACCTATTAAATAGTAACTCCCTGTCCCCTCACCCTCAGGCCCCTGGCAACTACATTCTAACATCTCTATGAATTTTGCTTCATTAGGGGACTCATATAACTGGAATAGCTCAGTATTTGTTTTTTTGTGACTTTTATTTTACTTAGCCCAGTGTCCTCAAGGTTTGTTAATGCTGCAGCACATGTTAGAGTTCCTTCCCTTTTTTTCCTTCTTATTTATTTATTTATTTATTTATTTTTGAGTTACTGGGGATTGAACCCAGACACAGTTTACCATGGAGTTACATCCCTAGCCCTTGTGTATTTTTATTTTAAGATGGAGGTCTTACTAAGTTGCTGAGGCTGGTCTGGAACTTGCCATCCTTCTGTCTCAGCCTTCAGAGTCACTGGGGTGACAGGCATGTGCCACCACACTTGGTAGAGGTATTTCTCTTTTTCAGGCTGAGTAATATTCTATTTGAAATGTATACATACACATTTTGTTTATCCATCTGCTGATGGACATCTGGGTTGCTTCCATCTCTGAGGTATTGTGAATACTACTACTATGAACATTGGCATACAAATATCTGTTTGTGACCTCACTTCTAATTCTTTTGGGTATATACCTAGAAGTAGAATTACTGCTATGGTAATTATGTTTTAACTCTTTGAGGGACCGCCATATTGTTTTCCACAGTGTTTGTATCATTTTACATTCCTATCAGCGGGGCACAAGGGTTCCGATTTTCTCACATCATTGCCCACACCTGTTTTCTTTTTCTTTTCAGCAGTAGCCAGCCTGGCAGGTGTGGGTGTGAGGTTATGATTTTGACTTGTGCTTCTCCAGTGATGAATGATGCTGAGCATCTTTTCATGTCCTTCTTGGCCATTTGTATGTTTTCTTTGGGGAAATGACCAACTCTTTTGTAGGTTGCCATTCACTCTGTGGACTCTGTTCTTTGGTGCACAGAAGTTTCACATTTGGATATAATGCACCTTAGTTTTTCTTTCTTTTAATATATTTTTTAATTGTAGATGGACACAATACCTTTATTTTTGTTTATTTATTTTTATGTGGTGCTGAGGATTGAGCCCAGTGCTTCCCACATGCTAGGCGATTGCTTTACCACTGAACTACAACCCCAGTCCTTATTTTTTCTTTTCATTGCCTGTACTTTTGGTGTCATAAAGCTTCCCCATTATGTTTTCTTATAAGTGTTTTATAGTTTTAGGTCTTTGATCCATTTGGACATATAGAATTCTATATATGTTGTTCTTGTTTGGAGTTTCCAAACATAGCAGCGGTAAAATAATGCGATTAAGAAGGTACTTCAGGGGCTGGGGTTGAGGGGCTCAGTGGTAGAGCACTTGCCTGGCATGAGTGAGGCACTGGATTCGATTCTCAGTACCACATACAAATAAATAAATAATAAATAAATAAAATAAAGGCCCATTAACAATTAAAAAAATAAAAAAGAAGGTACTTCTACGTCTGCACTCTTGGATTTTAGCCTAAAACATGTCTTTCCTCCTCTTGCCCAACAAACACTTGCCCTTTAGCCATGAAAGAGGCCATAAAAATGTAAGAAAACCAATGCAAAAATTTATATTTTATTTGAATTCAAAAAATTTAAAATTGCTTTCAAATTCAGGAAAGTACCATAATGCAGGACCCCAGGGGGAAGCCTCATATACAGAGACAGATAAATTAAATGTGTATACCGCAGACAAGCCAAGAAGGTGTGTAGATTACATATTTACAGCACTTGATGTTTTCAGAAAACCATATTTATACATTTTATTACATTTACAAAAAAAGGCTTCCACTACCATTTACCTACAATAATGAAAAAAAAATTTACACCTTTTTTTCTGTCTTTTTTGGTACTGTACAAACTTTGTATAATAAAAATATATCTCTGTACAAAAGATTTTTTTTTTATTTTTGTTTTACTTTTTTTTTTCCTCGTGGGATGGCGGTGGGTGTGTGTTGTGAATGGTGGGCCAAGGGCCTCATCTGCCCTGTTCCCTTCAAAACCTCTGGAGGTGGAGAGAAAATGCCAGAGGTGGGACAGGGTGGAGCAAAGCAGAGTGCTGGGTGCCCACCAACCTGCGCTCCTCAGGCATCTCCTAGGACTTTGCAAGGAGACACAGAGGAGGAATGGAGGCAGCGCTGGAGGAGGAGTCTAGTGGGTGGCAGAGTATAAGAAGGGAAAGGAGCAGCGAGAACTTCCTGCACTTGTTTCCAGGGACCGAAAGAGATGAGGGTGTGAGGGTGTTGTCTGGATGGGTCCTCTCCCACCAAGCCCTGGGATGCCAGGTCCCAGGGTGGGTGTGGGCAGGAGTGGGTTCCTGCCATTGCAGGTCTGCATTCTATCCGCTGGAAATTGACACCTCTCACTTTAGCTCATCTTGACATCAATTGGTCAGATCTCTTAATTGTTGCAACCCAGAACTGGCTTAAGAACCAGGTGGCCCTGTCCCTCCATCCCTCCACTCCCACTCATTTCTGTTTGCTATTTCAATATGCCATACCTACTATCTGAGGCTGGCATGTCACACATGCACAGGGGAGTAAGCCCATGGGGACCTTCCCAAGGACAGAGAAAGTGGCTCTAAATGCCAGACTTTGTTTCCTAAACTCATGAGCTTCCCAACAATGCTCATGGAATTCATTAATGACCCAAGCACAACGAAACTATCAAAATAAGTCAAACCCACAAAGAGCTAAAGAGAGTGACTTTCATTCATTTTGTTGTTGTTATTATTATTATTATTTGATTCAGAGCTGCCAGGTCCTTTGTCTGCTATGGTCAGGGGCTTCTGGGGCCAGCAACATCTCCAGGAGGCTGGAGATAGTAGGTCCCTGGTCCTGAAGCTGCCCAGGCAGAGAAAGCAGAACCCAAATTAGACATAGGTGTGGCTGCCTAATCTGCCAGACCTGGCCACAGTACTTTGTTGAGATTCACCTACACCTCCTCTTTTTGGTGTCTCTTCTAAACCTGCATTTCTGGCGGCAAGTATAGTGAACTTTGGGGTCAGATTCATTGGAATTTGCATCTTGACCCAACTCTTATTCAGTCTGTGGCTCATGTCTCTTTACTTTCCCAGGACTTTGTTTTCTCATCTATAAAATAGGGATAATAAATCCTCTTTTGGTGATGTGTACAAACTAGAAACAACAAATATAAAGTGTTAGGCACAGAGAGAAACCCACTATGTGGTGGTCATCATTTTTCTGGGTGCCAGGGCAGGTTTGCTCTCCTGTCATCTCCAGCACCTCCCTGCTGCCTCCAGACCTGCCACCCATCTGGGTCATATATGTGTTTTCTTTTTTCTTGGTCAGTTGACAGCCAGGTGTGACCTACAGCTCCTGGCTAGAATCCTGCCCTGTTCTTCCTGGCTTGCGCTTCCTTTCCAGTGCTACCCAGGACCCAAACAACTTTTGAATTCATTGGGTTTAGAACTCAATACAATTATGTTTGAAACAAATTTTTAAAAAATGATTTAACAAACTATTTCTGAAGATTTTCCGCCTGCCCTCAGGGCAGTTCTTTCTGTTACTGTGCAGATGGGACCATCCATGTGCAGATGGCTGGTATCTGCATATTGACCCCTTGATGTGTTCCACCAATGCATTCTCTGTGCTCTCACACCCGGGTCAGGGGAGGCAGGTTGGTTTGAGAGCTGACTATCCCTCTCCCTATTCATGTCTTTTCTGTTTGTGGGGAGCAGGGCATGGGGCATCTTTGACAAACACACTTCTCTTTTTTAAGCCATTGTGGTCTCTTCCATGAGTCGCAAATGAAGAAGTGTGTGTGTGTGTGTGTGTGTGTGTGTGTGTGTGTGCGTGCGCGCATGCTCAGGCCTGCGCGCGCACACACGCACATCCACCAGTTGCTCGGCCATTTTAAATCCACAAACTTCCTTCCTCTGTCTGCAGCCCCTCTTCCTTTACTGCTCCAAGCCAGGGCATTGCAGGAGTCCTCTCTAGGGTGGCAGGCGCAGATGGTGGCAGGGTGTGGGCCCAAGTCCCAGCAGTGGCAGAAACAGGCGTAGAGACAGACGAAGACGGGCACCAGGCGCTGTGCTCAGGGGCGCTCCTTCCTGCCCCTTGGGGAGCTGGGAACAAACAAGCCCCAGCAGAGGTGGCAGGAGAGCAGAGGGAAGGGTGGCAGCAGGTGGAAGCATGAGAAGAGAGGCAAAGCCAAGAAGGAATACAGAGGAAAGAATGAAAGACAATTAGCTCTATTTTTCTTTGGTTTTTAACTTTCCTAAATTGAGGGTGGGGTGAAGGCAGGGGATAGATACAGTAGAACCTATAGGTTTTCATCCGTAGTCTTTTTTTCCCTTGTGGGCCAATTTATCCAGCTGGAGATTGGATTCTGACCCCACTACTTCTTAGCTGTGTGATCTTGGTACGCTTGTCAATTTCTGCGCACCTGTTTCCAGCTTTCTCATCTGCAATGAGGATTCTAATAGCACCTATCTCACATGTGGTGCGGGGACTCAATTTGATCTGCCAAGCGCCCAGGGCAGCCCCTAGCACACAGCAGTGCTTAGCACGCCGCCTTTTCCTCCCAGCAGGCGAGGGTGCCGTGGGCGGGTCTCTGAGTGGCAGAGCGCCCACGCCTGCGCAGACCAGACGCGTGCCTGCGCCCCGCCCAGCCCTCCGGCCTCCCGCCCACCGCTCACCGGTTGCTGGAGGCGGGGCTCTCGGTGGCGGCAGCGGCGGCAGCCAGGCCTGGGGGCTATACCGCGGTACACACTGTGCTGACTGTGAACTCCGCCTCGCTGGCCATGATGTCTGTGGGCTGGATGTTGCGGTCGTACATGGGGTTCTCAAATGTGGCCCGAACGTTGGTGTTCTCGTGGCCCGCGTAGCCATTGAACGGCACTTTGGGTCTTCTCCTGGGGATAAGAGAAAGTGACCTTGAGAGAGGTGCGGAGAGGCTCGGGCCGGAGGGGAGGGGACGAGGGGAAGGGATCCGCGGAGAGTGGAGGGGAGGAGCTCGCTCTCCTCTCCCAGGCGGGGTTGGGTCGGGACGGGTCGGCCCCCTCTGCTCGCCTTCCCCACTCGTGCCTCCTTCCTCCACGGTACCTGTGCTTGTAGAGATAGAGCACGAAGCCTGCGATGATGAGGGCGATGAAAGGCACCAGGATGGCGGCCGCCACGGAGCTGCTGTTGGAAGCAAAGTGGCGACCGATGGACTCTGGGTCTGACTCCAACAGCCTGAGGTCTGCAAAGTCCCAAAGCATAACGCTCAAGTCACAGAGACACAGCCCGAGGTGGAAGGTCCCACTGCACACCATTGGGAAGTGGCACCTATTCAGGCAGCCTGCCTTCCCCAGCTTAGACAGGATTCTCCTGAGCAGGGCCTCGATGATGTCCTAGGGACTGTGTCCATCCAGAGGAAGCCATTCCACTTAAGTACTTAGCCATATTTCCAGATAAGCCTTTTATCAGAAGCCAAAATACAGCCGAGATTAGGTGGAACCACTCTGGTTGAAGTGGGGATGGGGCAGAGGCTCCCTCTTCTGGAGGGTCTCCCCACCCCAGGCTGCGAGGGCCCAGATGAACACAAACTGACTCAAACAAGAGCTCCAGTTTTCTGGGGTCTTCCCAGTGGATTCAGCTGTGGGGGCTGGGGACTCTGCAAGTGTTTGAGGGCTGCTGCATGGCAGAGGGTGGTCCTATTCCACCCAGCCCATGATGGCAGAGCCCAGACTACTCTGGGGAGGAGCAGCAAGCAGAGGAACCACGGGAAAACAGATTTCTGCTTATAACAGGTATTTGTGGAGGTCAGAGCTATGGAAAAATGTCATGGATTGCCCTGGCAGGCAGGAGACCCTGAGGACTGGAGGTGTCAGTGCCAGGGGAATGGGGCTGACTCTTGAGCATCCATGACTGTCCCCTGACTCCCCCCTTCTTGCTCCTGAGAAGCCAGGACCCCTCTCTGCAACAGTCTGAGGCCAGGTACCCCGAGGCTCTGGGTCTGGGCCAGTCCCTGAAGTGTGGATGCTGGACTAGGATGACATGAAGCACACAGGGTCAAGGTGCTGCAGAGGAGCAAAGGACGGCCACCTCCTCGTGCTCAGCTTTCTCATCTGAAATGACGACAGTGCCAACCAGCACAGTTGCTCCTTGAGGCAGTAGTGATGCCTGAGGCTCCTGGTGGCCCTGCAGTTAGGGACTGTTAACTCAAGGGCTGAGTGTGGAACTGTGTGGCAGAGGTTGATTGTGCCAGGCATCGGTGTTTGGAGAGTTGTGACATAGCTTTTGTCAGAATCTCAGGTGTCCCGGATCCAAAAGAGGCTAAGAACCTTGTCTCAGATGTTGAACTTCACCAGTCCTGTCTTCCATCCCAGAACACGGTTTCCCTCCCAACCCACCAGCCCACACTCCCAGGGGACAAATGCTAGTTACCAAGTCTTTGAAAGCCGAACTGCCCAAAGCCTTGACCCTTGACAGAGCCTTGATAGATGAAGGTGCCTCCTGCGGATTCCGAGGAGACCTGCAATGTGATGGGCAGAGAGAGCAAGATGCAAGGCATGCTAGAAGGATCCAGAACTGCTGGCCACACCAGGTCAGGCCAGAGACACAATCCTAGCTGGTTCACCGACCAACCTGCTGCTCCAAAGCACAGACATACAACTGTCTACAACCAGGAACAGGCAGAGCATGACTGACGCATGTTTCTGTGTGTGTGTGTGGAGGGGGGCGTGTACTTGGTATGATGTAGGAAGAAAATTCTGTTTTCTACTGGTAAAATCACTGAGGTCTCTTATTTGTAAAGTGGGAAAATAGTATATTATAGGGTTGCTGGGAGGATTGAATGAATTAGAATTAAAGCACTAGGACCCTTCTTTGATGAGTCTTAGATACATAGGAGCTATTATTACTGTGAAGGAAACCAATTTTTGGAGCATGGTGAAACAAACATGATTAAAATGTCCCTAGCTGTGCTTTGGAGAGTTCAACGTAGTTCCAATAGCTGTTAGTTTTACGTGGGTCAAACAGATGGCCAGTGGCCTCAGCAGGGCACACCCTCTATCTAATGCACTCTGGGCTGACCTACCCTCCTATCCCCTTCAACATGCCCTGGCTGGCCTAGGGTCCAGCTGCTCCTGCCCCTGAATCTCTCTTCTCTTGTACAGAGACTGAATTCCACCAGGAGAAATCCCTAGCATGTAATGTCTCTCCAAAAGAGAATGCAAGGAAGTTTCACTCTTCTTACATGTGCTGGTTTCTCAAGCTCTGCTAAAAATCATAGTCCACATCTTCAAGTGCAAGTATATGTTCAAGGTCATTTGCCACTCACCATCTTCTCTCGGTTCTCATGCATCAAATCATGACCTTCAACTTGCTTATACCCCTGGCCTCTAACCCTGCTCTAAAAGCAGAACTTCCTCACCTTTCTCAGACATGGTGACGCTCTGGACTCTTGAGTCCTTTGGTCCTTTTCATTTTTTCCCTTTTCCCACTTTATTAGCAGACCAGGGCTCCCTTGCTCCCAGTCCTGGCCCCACAGAGAACCTCCTCCAAGTTTTCATGTTGATCCCTGGAGTTTCCACACCTCTCTGTCCTCCTCCTCCTCCTCCCTGGGAATTGGGAATGGGGTGGGGGATGCCGAGACCAATTTGCTGAACTTACGTGCCCATCTAAAGCCCAGTGGTCATCTTTGAACTTATTCACGAAGATCTCCACAGGTCCTGTGATCTGGTAGACCTGCAGCAGGAGATGGAAATCTTCTTTCTTGTAATTTCCTGGGAAAAGAAAGTTTGGGGGGGTTGTGGTGGTATACTTGAAAGATGTATGAAAATCTCAAAACCTAAATTTGTAGGTATATGGGTGTGAAGGTCTGAGTGGAATTTCATGTGTATCCATTGATGGAAACATTGTCTGCACACCTGTGAGGAGGCGAGTGTAGTGTCATATGTATTTGTGTGGGTTGAATATATGTGCCAGAGTGTGCAACTGGACTGCGGGGTGGGGACTGATCCTGCTTGTTCATGCATGTGTGAGAATGTGATTTTGCGCATTCTGGTCTGCCATTAATACTGAGATATGTTTACAGTCAGTGGGTGCAGGAAGACCTGAGGGCATGCACATGGGGTAAATGAATGTGTTTAAGACTGTGTGTGAGCTGGGCGCGGTGGTGCACGCCTGTAATCCCAGCACTTAGGGAGGCTGAGACAGGAGAATTGCGAGTTCAAAGCCAGCCTCAGCAACAACGAGGCACTAAGCAACTCAGTGAGACCCTGTCTCTACATAAAACACAAAATAGGGCTGGGGATGTGGCTCAGTGGTTGGGTACCCCTGAGTTCAATCTCCGGTACTCTCCCCCTGCCAAAATCTATGTGTCGGAGCAAATCAACGAATGTGGCTGTGCGTGGGTGTGACTGTGAACACGTGGGGTCGTGTATCAGCATGCTTGTTTACTCTTGCATCTATCATCTATCCAAGAAACACTTGTTTTCTAAGATTCTTAGTTTTTCTAGTTATACAAACATTGAAGACTGAGGAGATTTTTAAAAATGCAGAGGTGCATCAAGAAAAAAAAAAATTCCCTCCCAATCTCATGACTAAGCAAGCAATAACCACTGTTAACATTTCCATGTAAATAATACAAGTTTTCTTTCTTATGAATACATTTTTTCATTTAAAAAAACAGAGTCATATTTTAAATGCATTTTGATGGAAGCATATCCCCAGAGGTTGGCATGGTATTTTACCCTATGATATAATTACAACACCTAGTATTTAATTTTTCTGGAAAATTTCTATTTCTAGCTTTTTGTAGAAAGCTTTTTGTTGGGTGACATGAATCACCCAACACTCTTCTAGGTTGTACATACTGTCCTTTGATATTAGTGCTGGACCTGATCAGCATGGAGCTTTGTCACTTTAAAAGCTCTGAGTTAATGATAAGTGGAAAATGACACAGTGTTTATTTCTTCAATGACTGCTGAAAGATACATTTTTTTTTTTTGGGCTGTGTACTTGGGCTTCTGGGAATTCTTGGCCCCTATTTTTGGTTTGGTTTTGGGAATAGCAGTCTCCCTTCTAGGAGCTCTTTACATACTGAAGTTGTCACTGTTGGTCATCTAACCTTTTCATTAGTGTGTGGTCAAGATGAACAGACATCTCCTCTTTCCCTGACCACCAGACAAGGACAAGCCTCCTGGGACTCTGAGATGCCAAGGTAGGAGGCTTCCTCCGAAAGCTGCGAGCCCCCCACCTTCCCACCTGCCCCACTTTGTGGACATGGCCTCCTCCTTACCAGCCAAGTGCAGCTCCACACCACTGTGGTCAATCATGGTGGCGTTCACCTTGCTGTTGGCAACCTGGAAGCTGGTCACTCTGAGCATGGCTGGTTGCTTCTTCCCCTGATACTCATAGGCCCCTTTCCATAGAGAATTCTTGGCAAAAACATCCCCAGGAACTAGAGGAATTGAGAAACAGGTGTGAGAGGGACTTGTGTGTTGGGGGCACAATGGGGGCCAGCTGACAGCTGACCCTGACTCACTCAAGGAAGCCACTTCTTCCCCCAGTGCCTCATATGTGGGGAGGGCAGTCAAGTGCTCTGGCTCCTGTGATCATCTTGTGTCTTGGAGTGGGTGGAGGGAATTGAAGCCAGTACATCAAAGAGATGTCTATACTTCCAGGTTAATTGCAGCATTATTCACAATAGTCAAATTATGGGAACAACCAAAGTGTCCATTAATGGATCAATAGGTAAAGAAAATGTGGTATGCATACATGGCAGAATACTATGCAGCCTTGAAAAAGAAGGAGACCCTGTCATTTGGGACAACATGGATGAACTTGGAGGATGTTATGCTAAGTGAAATAAGCCAGGGATAGAAAGACAAATACTGCATGATCTTACTTATGTGAGCATGCTAAATACCAAACTCAGAAAAGCAGAGAGTAGAATGGTGGTTACCAGGGGCTGGGAGAAGAGAGGCAGGATGGTCAAAGGGTACAAGGTTTCATCAGGACAGGGGGAATTACATTATATTGATCCATTTCACAGCATAGTGACTATAATAGTAATACTGTATTGTGTATTTCAAAACTGCTGAAGGTTTTAAATGCTCTCACCACAAAAAAATAGTAAGTGAGGTGAAGGATGTGTTAGCTCTATTTATTTATATAACAACATACACATATATCATAACTTCACATTGTACCCCATAAATATACACATTGTTTGTCAATTAAAAAATATATAAAAAGAAGAGAGAGTGAGAACTAGAAGAAAGCAAGAGAAGGAAAAAGGAAAAAGAGAAAAAAGAAAAAGGAAGAAAGGGGTTTAAAAGATAGAGAAAGGGGAAGAGACACCAGTATTGTTTGGTAGATGGCAACATAAGCAGGTAAAGTCAGAGGGGTCTAGATTCCAGTCTGAGCTGTCACTCATCAGTTGCTTGATCATGTGCAAGAACCTTGACTTCTTCTCTATGCAGGCCACACCTGTAGTTCCCTTAGAACTCACCTCCAAGACCATGAGCCAGAACAAACCTTTTCTGTTCACAAGCTGATTATCTCAGGTATTTGTTACAGTAACAGCAAGCTGACTAACACATGTGGTTAAAAAAAGAAAGGAGAAGGTTCAAAAAAGGGATGTGATATTCTGTATTAATTTTGCATTGGTCAGGCCACACCTGTCATTCCATCAG
The DNA here is from genome assembly GCA_004024805.1 of Geosciurus inauris. Classification (NCBI taxonomy): domain Eukaryota; kingdom Metazoa; phylum Chordata; class Mammalia; order Rodentia; family Sciuridae; genus Geosciurus; species Geosciurus inauris. The sequence goes on along the minus strand of PVHX01001410.1, from coordinate 107,271 downwards.
TTCTGGATGTGACACTTCAGAAGACAGAATACCTGTCTTAAAGAGGTAACAATTTCCAAGAAGCTCCCTGGGCAGGCCCTGGATCTATGTGTCTGTGTGACCACACACTGGCCAGGCTATGCCATGGGAGCAATCCATGGTTCTAGAGCTGAGAGCTCTGGACGTGTTCTGGGAGGCCCTGGCTCTCTCTTCTGATGAGGTTTCTGATTCCTTCAGGCTTACTTCCTTCTAGGTCTGCCTAGGTGGGGAAATCTGTCCAGGTCCATAGATGGTTTTCATGCCCTTCCGCTGGAACTTGTTTGTGTGTGTCTGGCTAATTAGGTATCGGAAACCATACCAGTGTCTTGAGCCAATGGTCTGGATCATACATACCCGAGGCTTGAGTGAGTGGTGGCTCCCGGGCAGTGTTGATGGGTCTCCCACTGGGCCGGACCTCTGCTGGGGAAAGAGAATGGAAGAAAACAGCATCAGCCTCGGGTGCACACTCTGTTGGAAAAATAATGGCCACCCATGTGACATGAGGTCAGTGGGTCTTCTGAGACCAGCTCTGGACTTAGCTGCTTAGAGGAGGAGTTGGACTGCTTTGATGCTCTGGTGATGCTGTGGCCTCCTCTCAGAATAATTAAGAACTACAAAGGAAATCAATTATATCACTGACAGTTATTAAAATATTAAATGGGGCTTTAGTAGATAACCATATACGTGATTCTTTTGTGATAACTAGGGAAACAGTATCTACCATAATCTTCAAGTAGTCAGGAGAAAAAGTGGAAATAAAATCACCACATGATCCAGCAGTCTCACCCCTGGGATACCTGCCCAGTGGGATTGACATCAGTATGCCCAAGTGATGCCCAGGCTCCCCGGCTCAGTCAGCATCATTCACAGCAGACACGATATGGAATCAACCTACTCATCCATCATTTACACACACACACACACGTAAGTGCTATTCAGCCTGTGAAAAGGAGATGCTTAGCCGGGCGCGGTGGCTCAAGCCTGTAATCCCAGCACTTAGGGAGGCTGAGACAGGAGAATCGCGAGTTCAAAGCTAGCCTCAGCAATGGCGAGGCTCTAAGCAACTCAGTGAGACCCTGTCTCTACATAAAACACAAAATAGGGCTGGGGATGTGGCTCAGTGGTTGAGTGCTCCTGAGTTCAATCCCTGGTACCAAAAAAAAAAAAAAAAAAAGGAGATGCTGTCCTGACAATATGAAGACAGTAAGTGAAATAAGCTAAGCACAGAAATGAAACTATTGTATGAGCTCACTTATTTTTTATATTCCTGCAGAAATACAGAGAAGTCAAACTCTAGAAGCAGAAAGGAGCATGATGGTTCCCAGGGGCTGGGGCAGGGAGCAGGTGGAGTTGGGGAGATGTTGGTCAAAGGGTACAAAATTTCAGTTAGACAGGAGGAACAAGTATGTGGTGGTGAGCACATTCGATACCAATGTATTGTATATTTGAAATTGCTGGAAGAGTAGATTTTAAGTGCTAAGTAGCTTGGTTTAGCCATTCTGCAACACATACAGATGTCAGAATGTCATGTTGTACACATATCAATATTTGTCAATTGAAAATAATTAATTGGATGAAAAAACTCAAATCATGTGAAAGCAATTGGCATTCTCTTTGGATGGCTATGCTAAAAAAAGGTGGACAATAATAAGTGTTGAAAAGTCTTAGAGCAGTCAGGACGTGTGTGGATTGCTGCGGGAATGCAAAATGGTACAGGCACTGTGGAGAACAGCTTGGCAGCTTCTCAACACATCATACATTGGGCCTGGGGATGTAGCTGAGTTGGTAGAGTGCTTGCCTTGCATGTACAGGGCCTTGGGTTCAATCCCCAGCACCACAAAAAAAAAAAAAAAAAAAGAAAGAAAGAAAGAAAGAAACCAACATGTCATACATTAAAGTTAGCATTCTACTTCTACATGTATACCCAAGAGAATTGAAAACATATATCCACACAAAACATATATGTGTGTGTCAACAGCAGCATTTTCCATAATAACCAAGGAGTAGAAACAACCAAAGTTTCCATCAATAGATGAATGGATAAACAAAATGTAAGATATACACATCATGGAACATTATTCAGCCATTAAAAAGGAATGAGGTTCTGAGATCACCAAAATATGGATGAATGTTGAATACATTATGCAAAAAGTGTCATAAACCAGACACAAAAGGACAAATGTATGATGTCACTGACACAAGGTATTTAGAACAGGCAATTTCACCGAGACAGACAGTATAACAGGTTACCACAGGCTAAAGAAAAGGAGAAATGGGAGCTATTGTTTAATAGACATAGAATTTCTGTTTAGGGTGATGAAAAAGTTCTGGAAATGGATAGTGATGATGGTTGAATGGTACTGTGAATGTGTCTAATGCCACTGAATTGTACACTTAAAGTTTTATATTGTGTACGTTTTGTCACAACAAAAAATGAATAATAAGTGTAATTTTAAAAAGAACCCTTTTATCACCACCTTTTGTGGAAAACATAGAAAGGATAAATGCCATGCTGTACCCCAAAGTATGTACCCCATACATATGCACAAGTGTGTTAGATTTTAATAATTAAAAATTAAAAAAACAAATATTGCTTTCTATAAATAAAATTCACAATCATCTGTACAATGAAAATAAAACCACAGTTATTCTGATCAAGACTCTGATCATCAAAGGTCTCTGTTTGAGAGGCAGGATGGCCAAGTAATTAAAAGCATGGACCCTGAAGTTAGACTGTCAGAGTTTAGATCTTTCACTACCAGCTGGGGACCTTGGGCATATTATTTAACCTCTCTGTGCCCCAGTTTCATCACATATTAAATAGAGGTAGGACCAGCACTGGCTCATAGGACGATGAGGATTGAATGAGCTAATACAGATACAGTGCATCTGGTGAGGTCAGCTCCTCTAAGAGAGAGTTCAATTCTATTCCAGCACACACTGATGCTCTATATTTGATCCTTTCCCTTAAGGTCAGACTTATACATCATCATCTCCAGGAAGCCTTCCCTGACTCCCCCCAGTTTAGCGCCCGATAACACACCTGTCTCTGGAGTCAACTGTGAGCTCCTTCAGGGCAGGGCTGCGTCTTTGGGCACTGAATGTCACACAGTGATGTGCACGACAAATAGAGGCAGAGGGGATGAAGGAGAGTGGGGGCTGGTGACCCCTTGAGGAGATCCACATGTTCGCTCTGATTTGACTATGATGCAATGTTCTCATGTAGCGGGACATCACATGAGACCTCAAAAATGTGCACAATTTTTATGTATTAGCTAAAAACATAAGGGGAGGGATCTGGGACCTCTTGGGTGGGTACTGTTTCATCAAGTTTATAATATGCGTCATGTGTCCTTCCGGGTTGGTGGAAGAGCCAGCTGTTCTGTGCCTGGTGATGAGCGTGTCCCTGCGGTGTGCTGAGCACAGGCCTAGGTGGCAAGGTAAACCTTGGGGTTCGCCGGGCGCCTCCTTCGACTGCCCTGGTGTGGTCTCCTGGAGACACCGCACCTCACAGAATCTGAGCCAGGGTCCAGCTCCTGGAAATCCTATTTCTTCCTTCCTTTTGCCTTTTCAGCCCAAGCACAGCATCCCCTCTGGCCTCCCACCTGGAGAGGCTCTGAGCGGGCTCACTTACCCAGGCAGATGGGCGGCTTGCCAGTCCAGCTGCCATCCGCCCGGCAGGTGCGGTGCTCGGAGCCACCCTTGAGGGAGAAGCCCTCCTGGCAGGAGTAGATGAGCGTGTAGCCCATGGAGGGCAAATCCAGGGCCCCAACGTTGGCATGGGTTGGTGTCTCCGGCTGCTTGCAGTGGTGGGCTGGTGGGAGGAGAGACATTATTAGACCTAAGGAGATGGGGGTCTTCAGGGGGCCTTTTCATCATTCCTGTTTTAGATGGAACATTCCCTTCCTTTCCCTTCTGGGTCCTCTCGTGCTCAGCATCCCCCTGCTCAGACTCCTCCCCCAACCCCACATGTGGTGTCTAGGAATGGCCAAGATGGCGACCATGTGGCTGCTGGCCTGGTCAGCCCTGGAGAGTCCAAGCTTGCAGCACTACCTGTGGGAAGACGGAGAGTCGTTGTGGTCAAAGCCTGAAATCTCCAGACCCCCAAGGCCTGGGCCTTGTCCTTAGCTTTTGCTGCCACTGGATGGTTTTTGCTTTGCTAAGACGGGGGATTGCCCTCAAATTCCAGAAAGGCTTTTCTGTGGAGCCCCAGGAGGCAAGCGCTACAAAGAGGTTAGCGCTGGTTGGAATGGGAGGCCGTGAGCTCCCTGCCATTCACGGCACTCAGGGAATTCAGAGCATCTCCCAGGTGCCCGGCTGGGCAAGAGGACTCGGGTGAGGGCTGCACTCACGGACGCAGTCAGGCAGGGTTCCGCTCCAGGTCAGGTTGGGGAGGCAGGTCCTGGTGGTGGAGCCCTGAAGCAGGTAACCTTTCTGACAACGGAAGAGCACTGTGCTTCCAACCTGTGGCGAGGACAGAGGGTCCTGTCATCCCTTTCCAGCCAGCGACGCCTGTCACCCAACCACTTACTTCCCCTGACCCAGCGCCTACCCACACTGCTGCCCCTGCCTGCAGCCCCAGGCGTCTCCGCCTGGCTGACCCTCACATTATGTGGTGGTAGAACCGAAAGCATTTTGCACAACGTGACCGACTGTTTACAATTAAATTCTCACGTGTGTGTGTCCCTTTCTCCTATAAAATAAGTTCCCCAAGGATGGGAGACTTGCATTCTTTATAGACGTGCCTCCCCTGATGTGGCCGGGTGCTTCCTAAACATGTCCTTCCCCAGCCCCAATTCTCCCTCTCCAATCCACTTGGCCTGGTGTGGCCACATCAGTTTCCTACATGGCAACTCTCGGACTGTGCCACTTCCCAGCTCAGACGCTCCTGTGTCCCTGTCACCTCCTGGAGCAAATTCAAATGCGACGTGAAACTCCTTGATTTCCACTCCCTTCCACACCCAACCAGTTTTCCTCTTAGATTTCATCATTTGATTCCGCAAACGGCAGCTCTGTCCACCCAGTTGCGCAAATCAAAAAAACCTCAAATCACGTTGGACTCTTTCAACGCCTTAGTCCAATGTGTCGCCAGGTCCCCTTAGCTCTGTGGAAGGGCACTGTGTACGCAGCGCACCCGAAGTCTCCACGTCTCTCCCTGCTGTCCCCGTGCTCACGCAGCGTCATCCTTACTTTTCCTGCTTGTCTAAGTGCCCCTGTTCTTCACTCCTTTGGTCCTCAGTCTCAACTTGGCAGCCCCAGTGGCCTTTTCTTTTGTGTGTATGTGTGTGTCTTTATTTTGTTTGTTTATTTTTATGTGGTGCTGAGGATCGAACCCAGTGCCTCACACGTGCGAGGCAAGTGCTCTGCCACTGAGCCACCAGCTCAGCCCCAGCCCCAGTGTTCTTTGAAATGACGTTGCTTCCACTGACTTTTCAAATAAAACTGAGGAGATCACATTGACCTCAGGGCCCTGCATGGCCTGGCCCAGGCCCCCTTCTTGCAAAAGTTATTATGAGTTATCTGATACATAGAACCAACGCATAGAACCAACGGGGACAGGAGCTGCGATCATAGAATGAGCACCGTGAGTGCAGCCGCTGTGCAGCTCAAGGGCCAAACACTGCGGGCATGGAGGTCACAGCCCGTGCTCCTTCCCCACCCCATTCCTGGAGCCCCTTTCAGTGGTAACCACTCTTCTGAATTTTGTGTTTTTAGTTTCCTTACCGTGTTAAATAGTAGTACTGTCCCATCAATGTGTAACATATCTCTAAACGATGTAATTAGTCTTACTTGTTTTCACCTGTACCTCACTTTTGTCATGAATAGTGCATCTCTAGGATGCGTCTGAGTCACGTAGAGCTGTGGTGCATTCATTTTCACTGCTGTGTAATAATCCACTCTAGGACTACACCACCATTTTTCTTGTTCCCTGGTGACATGTGCAAGAATATCTCTAGGCAATAGTTTCCAGGAGTGGAACTTTTGGACCACATGGAAACTTCTGGTGAGATGTGTGTCTAACCTCAGCAGCCACTGCCAAGAGGCTTCCCAGCCTAGCCCAGCCCTCTGACTTCACCTCCTCCTTGCCCACTATGCTGCAGACTGGCTGGGGGCCTGCTGTCCAGCCGGTTGTCCAACCTCAACCTGCTAAACCCTTCCATGCCTCAGCGCTCCTGTACCCTGGCCCTGGCTCGGCCAGGACTATTGCCAGGCTTCACACAGGACTGCCCTTCTCATTGTGGAGGCCACAGTTCAAATGTCACCTTTAGTTTTCCCTAACTACCTTGCCTAAAATAGTAACCCACCCTGTTCAAGCCCCTCACAACACACTATGTGGTGCTTGGTGCTTGTGGAAGTGATCTTGGTAGTTGGTTTATGGTCACCGGCCAGGCAGCTCCATCAGGGCAAGCCCCTTGCCTGCCTGCACACCCTGCAGTTCCCGCATCTGGAACCACTCCTGGCAGTGAACATCTGCAAGCTTATCCCTCAATCTGTAAGCACAGATTGAGGGATAAGTGACGTCATTGGGTGAGGGCCCAGCCTGGCCTTTCCAGGTTAGTCCCTGATACCTTCCTTCTTGGGTGCATCTTGGGCTCCAGCTAGCCACCCTCCCTTGAGCACGCCCCTGCCTCTCTGCTTCCTTTCCTCCATTCATTCCCCCCTCCCCAGGCCATCAAGACGCCTCCTCCCATAGCTCTTTCTGAGCTGTGCCAGGGGAGGGGCTTGCGTCCTCAGGGGATGCTTCATACACTTAATATCATCCTGCAAACATTTTCTATGTTTATGACATCATTATCATATTTTGGCTACACAATTTTGCAATGGGTGGTTGCACTGTAATTCCATTTTATCATAAATCTGATGTTAGGCATTTTCAATTATAAAGTTACACGTGACTTTTCTTTGGTGTGTATTATTTTTTAGGAGAATTTTCTAGGAGTGCGCTCATCTGCCTGCTGGTGGACATGCCTCTTATGTGGCCCCTGCTGGCTCCCACCACCCAGAATAAGCCGTGTCTGCGGCCAGGGTGTGGGTGCCTTGAGGACAGGAGGTCTGTCTGTCTCCCACATTTCAGGATTTCCACGAACATCCCACCCCAACTCCTGGGTTGTTGGGGAGTGTTTGTGACACTGTGAGCCATCTGCCTCCTCTGCCTCCCTGGTGGACATAGCGTCTTCCTGTTTTGGGAGGGTGCTCCCATGGAGCACGGCTCAATGCGGCACAGTGCTTTCTTTCTCTAGTTTCAAGGTCTTGTCTTGCCCTTGTGCTGCCCTCAAGAAGGTCCCTGAGTCTTCCGGTACTGACTGTGACAGGAAAGGACAGGAGGCAGGAAGGCCCCATCGTGGCTGACCTCCTTACCTGGTAGCCTTGGGAATTGTTCTGTATTCCAAACTGTGGCACGCCGGGGTCTGCACACATGGTCAGTGTGGGATCTGGATGGCCAGAACAAAGAAGCAGACCACATAGTCACCCACGCTTCACTGCTGCTGTCACTCTGACAGATGAAGGTAGACACCAAGCCACATCTCGATGCCCCCACCTTCTGAAGCTCCACCTGTCTCAGAGGCCCTTCACCCCTCAGCTGACTGCTGATTCCCCAAGACATTAACTCTGGCCATTTATCATCCTGCTCCAAGAAACCCAGAAGAGGAGGACTTGTTTCCTATTGCAGGTGAGACAGGAAAGGGAAAACATCCTCCCAGGTCCCAAAGGAGGCCGCCCCCCACCTGTCCAGCCCAGCACTCTGCCCCAGGGCCCCCTCACCTATGCAGCTGGGCTGAGTGCCACTCCATGTCCCATCTGATTGACAAAACCTCCGTGGAGAGCCCACCAGCACCAGAGGGGGATGGCAGGAGTAGGACACAGATGACCTGTAGGAGAAGCCTCGGTCCTCTCTCCTCCCACGGGGTGGGACCCCAGGATCTCCGCAGAATACAGCTGGGAAGACAAGGGAGAAAGGTGGGTCTAAGCTGCTTTCTGGAACCCAGTCCTCCACCCTGCCCGGCTCTGTCCTTGTTCTAGTTCCTTCTAGGTTCCACTTAAGCTCTGGAAACTGCAGCAGCTTCCACTTGGCTCTGTGCTGCTGCTGCTAAATTTCCTCTCCTTTCCATGCTCAGAGAGGTGACCAGTCACCAGCCAAGTAAAGGAGTAATACTGCAGGGAGTTTGGAACATTGAGGCAGGGCTGTGGGTGTAGCTCAGTGGTAGAGCAGGTGCTTAGCATGCTTAGGGCTGTGGGTTTGATCCCCTGCATGACAAAGTAACAAACAAACAAACAAAAAACAAAACAAAACACACACATACACACAAAATTACAATCTCACTATCCAAGGGTCACTTTATGACCCTATGGGCATATATGAGTACTCGACCCGAGTAATTCTACATCATGTACAATCAGAAGAATAAGTTAGACTCCATTTATGTATGATGTATCAAAATGCATTCTACTGTCATTTATAATTATTTAGAACAAATAATAAAAAGTAAAGGTAAAAAAAAATTCACCACCAGTGGGCTGGGGATGTGGCTCAGTGGTAGAGTGCTTGCCTAGCATGTGCAAAGTCCTGGGTCCAATCCTTAGCACCATAAAAACATAAAATAAAAATTCACAACCAAAGGCAAAGCTCCCATGGAGTCACTACGAGCATCACTTTATGCTATGATGTGTGTACACATAGAGCCGTGAGGTTCATTATCATATGCAAAATAAAATGGAAGATGGACCTGTAGTCTATGTCCTGGAAATTGGAGATTTTGAGCTGACCAATCAGAAGCCAGCTAGAAGCCGAGTAGACCAGATATGGTAATATCTGGAAGAGACACCTCGAAGAACAAGGTATGCCGAGGCTGACAAAGATCAGCTCAGCCTTTCTAACAATCAATGGGATACCAGTTAAAGTGATATCTTTTTAAACTTTGGAGGCTTGTAGATATTTTTAAATATTGGTAAAATCCATTGTTGGTGAGAGTAAGAGTCAATAACCATTGCAGGTGGAATGTAAATCAGGATGCTCTTTCTAGAAGGCAGTTCAGGGAAACACGTGGCAGGAAGTATAGGGGCTTGCCCACAGGCCCAGCAATGGCACTTCTCAGACTTTCCTATGATAGTGAAGAAATATTATTTGCAGGAATATTTACTACAGAACTGCTTCTAACATGATTAAATCGGAGACAACCAAAATTCATCACCAATAGAAGATGAAACAAACTGTGGTGTACACAGTAGGAAATTCTTTAAAACCATTAAAAATTATGATGCACAGATCAGTGTAACAGAGAGAAGTATTGATGGAAAGGTCCTGATGGCCCAACAATGAATACAAGTTATGAAATAACACATGCAGCATGATCCAACACAATTTATAGACTTGTATGCACATCACTATATATGAAAGATACATGTGATCCATGTGGAGGCAGAATCCAAACCTGACTATGGCTTACCATTGAGAAGTATTCTTTTCTAATATAGTACAATTTTCTCTTCCAATGGCTGTAACTGATTGTTTGGGGTGTGTGTGTGTGTGTGTGTGTGTGTGTGTACATGCACTGGGGATTGAGCCCAGGGCTTCACTCATACTAAAGTATACACTCTACCACTGAGATACACCTCCAGCCTGCACATCAGACATTATTAAAAAGCAATTTGGCTATTTCTCAAGAGGAAAAGCAATGTTGCTGAGTCCACATTCAACTCTGAGACTTAGTAACTTTCAAACGTCTCCCTGGTGATTGTGTGAAGTTCAGAGGTGTTTACCATGAACCAAGTGCCTGTGTTTTGGGCTGCTGGCCCTTAATCTGTGCTGAAATTCCCAGCTGAAACAAAATCTTAGAGGTATCTAAACAGTGTCATGAGCATGTAGGTCTTTTTTTGCGGAATTTACATAACTATTGATTAGAAAGGAAAAATAGGTTCTAAAAAAACAGGTTCTACTGTTTACCCAAAGCATGGGCAAGGACAAAAGCTTCCAGAGCCCATTCATGAGGTGTGTCAAGAAAAAGAGACCTGCAGCCTGCTTCTCTGGGGACCTTGGTAAGGAATGAGTCCTGGAATGGACTTGGGGGTCATCAGAGCAAGGCTGGGCCAGGTGGATAAAAATTGATGTCTCACCAGAAAATCACGGACCTGTAGCAGTCTTGTCCATGCAAGGTATTTTATACAAAGATGGGCATGTTCCTAGTACTGGCTATCCCCAAATCTTTGGGTACTGTCCCCTTTAAGTGAAGAAACACTTTCCTATATATAATTTAATTCCTTTCCATTGTGACTCCAGACAGTAGCCCAAACCAGGGCTCAACAAGTTATTCTCATTTTCTTCCTTTCAACTTCCTTCCCTCTCTAATATTGTCTTTGACGAAGCCCTTCCCTGGTTTGGGTTTCCCACAGCGGTGTTCTGACAAGGAAAGGGAAGGAGCCATCACATAGGAGGTACCCAAGGCCCCTGCAAGCCACTTACGGAAGCACTGAGGCAACTCTCCGGTCCAGGATCCATTTCCTTCACAGGTGAGCACTGCAGGCAGGGACAGCTGGTACCCTTCCAGGCAGGCGTAAGTCACACTCGAGCCCCACATGAAGTCAGATCCCACCACTTTCCCATTGGGGATGAGCTGAGGCGGCTTGCACATGATAGCTGGGGGGAGACCAGAGCAGGCTAAGTTCTGGTGCTGTCCTGGGGAAATCAGCCCCATCACCATCATGGATTCCACTGGGTCCCCTGCACCAGCCAGGAGTCTTGAGCCAAGCAGGAAGAATCAGAAAGGTCTTCTCCTACTGTGGGAGCTCTGATCTTACATCTGACGTGTGACAACCCTGTCTTGTTTCTGCACAGCTCTCCCATTGATGTTCAAGAGCCCATTCATGGGATGTGTCAAGAAAAAGAGACCTGCAGCCTGCTTCTCTGGGGACCTTGGTAAGGAACAAGGCCTGGAATGGACTTGGGGCTCATCAGAGCAAAGCTTATCCAGGACTTATCTTGGTATCTTCCATCCCCCACCTGAAGATGTTCAGGACCAGTCCTCACCTTGGACACTTCCCCGCAGGATGGCACCCCTCCCTACTAGATATTCAAGGCCCACATCTCACTTGTGTATCCTTTGTCCCTCTGTTCACATCTTCAGCCCTCGGACGCACCTTTGCAGACTGGCTTGGTACCATTCCATGTTCGGTCCTTGGTGCAGCTCAGCACAGACACCCTGTGTGACTCCATCATGTAGCCAGGGATACACTGGTATGTCACAGTTTTGTTGTACCTGAAATCATTGCCCAGCCGGAGACCATTGGCTGGAATCCCAGGGTCACCGCAGTTTATGACTAAGGTAAAAGAGAGATAGCATTGTTTACTCCCAGCCTGGACCCCATTTCTTCTCAGCATTCCAACGCCATGCCTACTACTCCCTGCACATGTCCAGTGAGAGAAAGTGTCAGTTCAGTGATGCCTTGTGCCTTCACAGGTTCCCAGTTGGGCAATGTCCGCTGTGAAGTCTGCTGAGTCACATCTCCCTGGCAGCCTCCCCATATCATCTTTACGTGCCCCAGAAACTTGGGCTTTGAAAATCACCCCTCTTGTTCACAACCAACCCCCTAAGAGGAAGTACCCACAGGGCTCTGTTCGTAAATGGAGCTAGGGCCCAGGGAGAGGGGGATTCTAGGTTGAAGAGCCTAATCTGTGTGAATGGACCACATAAGACAATTTGTGCACCCACAGTGCCTCTTATCATCTGCTGTTCTGCCTAGGGGGCCTCTGTAGGCCAAAGAGCCTAGAAGAAATGGTCACATCTCTGTTGTGGTATCAAGCTAGGGGATTCGAAAAGCTGCCGTCTCAGAACTTGACCAGATGGGCTTGAACTCACAGACTGGACTTAGGGAGGGAGAATGTTTTCAGATTCTCTTGTCTCATTTGGGCTCCACCATGGCTGACTTTTCAGGGAAAAGGGTCTGGGTTACCCTTGAGAGGGGCAAGGAAGGGGAGTGATGGGGCTACGATGCTCAGGAGCCAAGTGGCAGCAGAGATGGGCCCAAGGAAGGGAAGGAAAGAATGAAGGTGGTGGTTGGTGGCAGCTTTAGAGTGGAAAGGGAATCAGGCTGTGCCTGAGGGTTTTGCCCCCAAAGAAAGAGGAAAGTCCACCAAACTGGATAGAGCCTGAGAAAGGTATATTCTCACCTCTCTGAGCCTCAGTCATCCCATATCTAAAATGGGACTACTGGGAGCAACTTCGTGGGGTTGTGGAGAAAATCAAATGACACATATATATGAAACAAAGCCTGTAGCTCCTGGCTGTCACACGCACACACTCAATAAGTAGGAGCTATTTGTATGAGTCTTACTGAAGCTCAAGTCCCACCACTCCAAGTAGCTTTCCCAGCCGCCCATGGACAGGCTTCTTCAGCAAGGAAGGGCCAATTGCATGGGCCACCATTTGCCTGGCTCTCACCTGTGCACTCAGGGTCACTGCCTGTCCAGGTGCCATTGACAGAGCAGTGGCGGCTGAGCAGGCCCGTGGCATAGTAGCCTTCCCGACACTCGTACACGATGGAGCTGGAGAACACCAGGCCATCACTGAACATGACTCGGGCATTGCTCGGAGTCCCAGGGTTCCCACAAGAGATCACTAGGAAGCCAAAACAGCACATTATTCACCAGACAATGGTGGTGTCACCTAGGGGACGGAGGACTGCCTGGCGCAGAAATCCCATGCTACCTCAGGACCCTTGGATGGAGATGCCCACCTGCTGCTTTCCATCTGATCATCTCACCCCGAGAAGGGAAGGAGAGACAGATATGTTTTTTTTTTTTTCCCTTGAATTTCTAAAATATTGGTATTTGTTAAGAAGAAAAAAAGACTACATATTTTATGATCATATTTAAAATTGTAAACAGTTCCTTAATTTTACCAAATATTCTATCAATGCTCAACTCCTTTCCCCATTTCTTTCTCTCTCTCCCCCTCTCCCTCTTTTTCTTCTTTTTTTGACAATTGGTTTGTTTGAATCAGGATGCAGATAAGGCACTCATGGCATCTGGATGGCATATCTCTAAGAATCTGAACCCAGAGACTACTGTTCCTCCTCCTACAATGGATTTGTCATAGAAACCAGGGCATCTGTTCTGGAGAACTGTGTACTTTCTAGACTTTGCTAACTGCATCAGTGAGGTATCCTTTAATATGTTCCTCTGTCCCCTGTAGTTCCCTGTCATTGTGTTCTACATTTTGGCAAGGATACTTAGGTGGTTTTCTCTTTCCTGTTGCACTAGATCAGAAGGTACAGAATGCCTAGTTGCTTTCTTCTTCATGATGTTGAGGCTGATCAAGGGTTATAGGTTTGCTTGTCTAATCCGGTTTTAAAAAATTTTTTCACTTAATGATTTTTAGCAGTAATTGATGATCATTGGCCAGATTCATATTTCATTAGGGGTTAGAAAATGGTGATATTCTAGTTCTATCATTTTTTCTGCATTAGAGTTCTTTAATAAAGAAATTTCACATCATCAAATATTTACTTACCCTGAAATACAGTTTGTAGGGGTCGATCAGATAATACTTGATTCTTTTTCTTTTTGTCAGACATCAGAATAATGAGTTTGTTCCCTAGCACGTTTCAAAGGTGACCAATAAGTTTATTTAGGAATCATTTTAAACTTGTATTTAAGTCTATTTACTATGTTGTCATCCACTGCCATTTTTATTTTTATTGATGCTCACATTATCCCATATTTAGCTAATAGGAGTCTCTTCTAGTTAAATCCTGGGTTCCTGTCATATGACCCCAGTTATCTTTGGTGGATTCTTTGCTGGAATGATAAGATATCCCATGTTTATCTTGTATATTCCTTGCCTTAGCCCTAGAATAAGATATTTCTCCAAAAACCCTGGTTCCTTCCAATGGAGAATGGATTTACAGACCACAGTCTGGGCCCTAAAGCTACTCGTGCTACTAATGTAGGTGTCATTGAATCTAGATTTTACAGTGGCTAGAGCTGGGAAAATAACTATTTAAACTGAAAATTTGTTAAGAGTTTATATTGATATTGCCAGCCCAAATGTCGAACGAGGTCTTTCCTTAATTTCTTTACTTTTATATTGTAGCTTTTATGTGTAAAAAACCTTGGTTCTTAATAACAGTAAATAGTATATCTTTGTTTTATCCCATCTACATTAAAGTACTTAACATGTGATATTTTTAGAATAGTAATATCAACATTGTTACTAACAGTATGATTGCTGATTTAAGAATTCTCTGCAGTTCTCTTTGTCCTTAGGATATATACCATAACAAATTCCATTTTTTTCAAGCCAGTTGAAATGATTATTTAATCACCAACTTGATACATAGTTAGGTTCTCTTATTCCCATTAAGGTTTTAATATTTAGAGATGAAATTTCATTTTGTAAGTATGCATAACATTTACGTAGTCCCAAAGTAAAATCTACAAAATGATTCCTATATCATGAGCACAATAGGGCCTGACATCCATTCATCCAACAAATACCTGTGCTGCCTATGTGCCCAGAGTACAGGAGTGTACGAGACAGCATCCCCTGCCCTTGAGGATCTTAGTCTATTCTTAAGAAACCTACCTATAGTCAGACAAATTAAAATATGAACTATGACATAGTAAGTGCCATACTTAAATGGGTGTGGAGAGCATGAAGAGGGGAGCAGCCGACTGAGGCTGGAGATAAGAATCCTTAAGGAAAAGTAGGAGCTTGTCAAGAGAAGGCACAGGGGCTAAACAATCTCTTTCTGTCTCTCCCCAACCCTCTCCTCTCTCTAAAACATCCACTGCCAGGTCCAAACTCCTAACTGCCCAGTTTCTGACTGTGAACACTCCTGACCTGGTAACTGACTCCACTCTAGAATCTGAATGCATTAAATGGGACGCAGCTCATGAGGATGTTGAGGAATACAAACCTCTTTTGCCACGCCTATAGAGTTCTATAGAAACTAACTTTGCAAATTGCATATCAGGCAAGGAAGGACTCCGGGTGGATGAGTGGGAGGGCCCCTGACTCCACTTCCCATTTCCTGGGCAGGTGTTCCCCGGGTCTTAGGCCAGGATGCCCACCTTGCTCCGTAGGACTTGCTCCAGGGCCCTTCCCAGCAGCCTGCTCGGTGGCTACTTCTCTCTTCCTCTGGGACTAGTTCTTTCCCGAGGTTTTCAGTCCTCTGGGACCTACAATCCTACTTTTTCCCTTTCTCCTACTCCACTGAGAAACCTGCTCCTTCCTTGCCCATGAGATGCCAAGGCCCATCATAACCACCGCCCACATTCAGCCTCCTTTGCTTTGCCCCTTTCTGCCAATGTCTCAGCTCCAGGTCAAGCCCCAACCCCAAACCCAATGCATCATCTTCCCTGCCTTCACCTACGTGGCAAAACACAGTTGGACAAACAGCTTGGAGCTGCCTGCTGTCACTCTGAATCAGTGACCTTCAGCTTAAGCAAGCCCTTGATGCTGTGGCAGTGACTTCTCTGCCCATCCCCACACTACCTTACCAGACGGTCATTTCACCCCAGCTCCTCTCACCTCCACCTCTTCCCGCTCAACCTCGCTCTTGACCGTTCAACTTGCCTTCTAACTAGGAGAGTCCTATGCAGGCTGTATTTCACAAAGAGACACAGCATGGGGGACCAGCCACAAAAAGTGGGACTCTACAAAGACAGCTTTTAGAATTGATTCCCCATCCCTTAGATATTTGGGAGTGTGTGGGAAAATATAATTTCCCCCAGGGGTGTGTCCTTCCAAGACATCACTGAAGGACCACACGACTTTTAAAGGGTTTTTAAAAATTTTGTTTGTATTTCTTTTGGCATTTCATGAGTTTGTTTAACCCTAGTCTCTTCTCTTAGACTACAAGTTCTGAGAGAGCAGGCTGTGTCACGGTCTGTTCAGATGCTATAACACAACGCCAGAAACTGTGTGGCTTATAAACAGCAGAAATTTACTTTCCCAGCTCTGTAGGCTGCTCCAGGATGGAGGGGCTGGCAGTCTGGGGAGAGCCTGCTCTCTGGTTTAGAGATGGTGTTTTCTTGCTATGTCCTCACGTGGCAGAAGGGGACGAGAGCTTTCTGGGGTCCCTTTTATAAGGGCACTACTCACATTCATGGGGGCTCTGGCTTCATGACATAATTATCTCTCAAATCCCCACCTCCTAATACCATCCCCATGGTGATTACTTCTCAATGTGAATTTTGGCAAAGATGGCAGAGGAGCAAACGTTCAGACCATAGTAGTGTGTCTGCCTTAGTCATCACTGTCTCCCCAGCAGGAACCATAGTGTTTGCACGTAATTCTTGAATGAAACTACACAAGGACTGAATGAGTGAGTCTTGTTTGGCTTCCTCCCATGTAGGCAAGGGTGGGACTGTGTTTGTGTTTGATCACTAATGAGAATAAACACGAGCTCTCTGTTGATGCCCACTCCCTGTTAGTCAGGCCCAGGGCTGGAGCAGGGCCACGAGTTTCTCTAGGAGGGCAGGTGCTTGGACTAGGAGCGGGAGCAGAAGGGGTGTGCTGGGGTTGGGCTAGGGGGAGGAGCAGAACGGTCACATACATTACCTCCACACTCAGGCTGCATGCCGCTCCACGAGCCGTTGGCCTGGCAGGTTCGCTCTGATGATCCCCGGAGCACGTGGCCGGCTTCACAACTGAAGCGCATCAGACTGCCTGGAGCAAAGCTGTCCCCCAGACGGATGCCATGGGCTGGGATCCCAGGGTCCCCGCAGACTCCTGTGCTGGTGCCTGTGGAACAGAACCAAGCAGATGCTGCTGGTTTTGCGTGGAATTTCAGGGAGTGGAGGATGAGGAGAGCGAAGGAGATGGGGCTGTTGCTAAGGGGAAGCAATGGCCACCTCAGATGAGGGAGGTGACAGCTGAATGTGCCTGGGTGCTTTGGTCCATGTCCAGCTGGAATTCCAGTGATCCCTGGAGATAGCCATATCTCCTCCTTTTGACCTCTTCCCCACCAATGCCTGTTGCTTCTGTGTCCTTCTCCATTTTCAAGGCCATGGTCTTAATTTAGATGCTCAACATTCTTTAGCTTGAATTATTGCAGGAGACTCCCAACTAAGTTCCTCTTAAACTCTCCCTGTCATCCAACTTCCACTTTATCCTCCAGTCTTAAAAAACGATCTACTTCTAATCGTCTGACCTTGTATCTTTCTTGTAGAAACCTGTACTGGCTCAGTGCCAATAGGACAAAGCCCAAACTTCTTGGCATGACTTTGTCTTCTCAAGAGCTCAGCTTGAACTGTGAACCTGGGCTTTTATGTATCTTCTCTTACTTCTTAAAAATGTTTTATTTTTAATTGACAAGTAATAATTATACATATTTACAGAGTAAAATGGGACATTTCCATACACATATTATATATTTCAAAATGGCTAAAAGAGAGAGTTTTTAATGTTCTTAACATTAAGAAATGATAACTATCTGATGGTAGGGATCCTAGATTTCCCTACTTATAAAGATTTCCCTACTTACAAATTACATGTGCAGGTGAGCTGTGGATTGAGTGTCCCAAGCCCTCAGATTTCCTTCTACCTTTCCTCCATTTCACGTTTCATTCCGTTATTTATCCAGCTCTGATACTGTACAAACCCACTTATGTGAGTGCTAAGGACCGAACAGGTGAGGGAGGTGGACAGCAGGGGACAGAGCCACTGGACCTAGTGCCTGAGCAAGCCAGCACATCTCATAAACAGAGACAAACAGGAGACATCATCAATCAGATCAGGCAGGGCCACGTAAGCCTGAGAAGGAGGAGGAAGATGACGGAGTACCTAGCCACTGCTAGGTGCTAGAGGATCGTTTCCCACTGAGGTGGTATTTATCTCCTTATGAACCCGCGTACGTGGGCATCCAGTGGTAACATCTGAATGACCACAGTCAACCTGTTAGAGTCAAGAAAGTGCAATTCCTGTATATCCTACCATGTACCCTTTATGGCTCTTTGCCTTCTCAGTCTTGGAATGACTTCCTTTTTTAGTTGCAGACTGTGAGAACATGATATTTTTTTTTTGGTACCGGGGATTGAACTCAGGGGCACTCAACCACTGAGCCACATCCCCAGCCCTATTTTGTGTATTATGTAGAGACAGGGTCTCACTGAGTTGTTTAGTGCCTCTAAACAGTGCTGAGGCTGGCTTTGAACTTGTGATCCTCCTGTCTCGGCCTCCCAAAGTGCTGGGAATACAGACATGCGCCATTGCACCTGGAGAGAACATGATTTTAACCCCATGCTCCCTACCAAGGAAAGGGGTTTCGTTTAACCTTCAACTCAAACATTTGAAAAAAAGAGGGCCCCTGTCACATTTGGCTAGATTTTCTTTTGGAGTTTTCCAGGATGTAGCTTATGCAACAAGCAGTTCTGGGTTGCTGGAGGGTCTTGCTGGCAGCTAGCTGACCTTGGCGGTAGCCAGCACTGATAAATAGGCTGAGGGTGGAGTTCTCTAGTCCTAGAGGCTTGTTTTGACAGAATGACCTAACTGTAGTGTGTGGGTCTTCTATTTCAATGCTATAAAGGAGTCGTGGCCAGAATATTGCACCATTGGACCAGATAAACAGCAATAATCCTTCACTGAATATCAGTAGTATATCACAAATATCAGAATATATCAGCAAATATCACTTCACTGAATGTCAGAGTATATCAGCAAAGTTAGTGATATTGAATAGCTGGGCAATGAGCTTCCCCAGTGAATCTCAAACTCCCGAAACCTCTGCAGGTCCATGTGGCCCAGGGGCTTATGATTCTAGGACCTGGGATATTTTGTTATATATGGTTTGGGTCCATGAAGTGCACAGGATGAGGCTCAAAAAATTGGCCTGGAATTTTTGAACATTTATTTCTTAGGGACAAGCAGGAGATGTTATTGCAAAAGATGACATCTGCAAACTGGGAAAGGAGGAACCAGCTCTGCTTGGCTCATTGGAGCATACCTAGAGTTGCTTTCTGATTGCCTGTGCTCCTCCTCTCATTTCCTTATCTAAGGCACTGAGGCTCACCCATCCCCCAGCCTTACCACTTACAGAATCCCTCCTAATTCTGCCCTTAGAGGTCTCCAAGGGCTCGGCCTGTGATTGGTTTCTCCTAAGTTTCTGTCATCTTTGCTTGAGATGTGGCAGTAAGATGTTAACTATACTTCAGAATATTCAGGATCAGGGATTAAACAGCTGAACGTGTGTCCCCTGATGAATGGCGTCCATGTCCTCTGAAGTAGGACATGTAGTTGCTTTCTCACTTCTTACTTTTTCATGTCCCCAGTGTGTCTGTTTGTTTCCAAGTTTTGGTGTTGCCGAGGAAAACTCTCCTTCCACGTGCAGGTCAAGCACTCAGGAGGTCACACAACAATGAAATCTCAGGGCCAAAATCTGTGTTTTGAAGGTTTTCTGGCTTAGTTCTCTACCCCAGATAAGAACTGTCTCTGCAGTAGTCCCAGCAGGTCATTTTCCAGCATCTGTTAACACAGCTCGAGAGAAAGGAATTGGAGTTTGGACTAGAAGGGACTTTCAATGCTTTGCAGTGGCCGGGGGAGTGACCATGTGGTTGAGCTCCACGTGCTAAAGTGTAGAAGGTGCTTGACACGTTCCTCTGGTTTCTTTCTCCCCCACTCTGCACTTTCTTTACTTTTTTTTTTTGTGTGTGTGGTGCTGAGGATCGAACCCAGGGCCTTGTGCATGCGTGGCAAGCGCTCTACCAACTGAGCTATATACCCAGCCCTGCCTTTCCTTTTACATGATGAATAAAGATCCAAAAAAATAGATCAAGTAGACTTTAAGAAGGCCATTAACTCAGTGTGGAAGGAGGAGCTTTATGTGAAGATCAGCACAAAAGGGACTGGGGAAGATGTGTGCATGGCTCCCTTCCCTCTTGGGATGCTTCTTCCTTCTGGAACTTTCTCAGTAGGTTCCCAGGTGGCCTCAATGTACATGACCCTGTCCTTCCCTTACTATCCTCCCCCAAAGTTCAAAAGAAATAGTTAGGTGCTCAGTTAGCAGGACTTTCTCATCCAAGCTCAAGGAGTCCTGTGTTTCTTAGTAGTCCTTTCCAGTTCATTAGTTAGCTAACCACTAACTCTCTAATGAGATCAACAGGGGAGAGGGTCAAAAGTCCTGGTGGTCCTATATCTGGGATTGTCCTTGGAAGCCAATAGCCCTTTGAAATGGTGGCTTAGGGTCTCTGCTTTCTGGGGAGACCTAATGAATATCTGGTTCTGAGAGAGTCCTAAATTTTGGTAGACAGGCTTATCCGGGAATCTCAAACTGCAAGAACAGCTGCATATCTTATGGGGAGAAAAGCTTCTCTATTAGGAGGTTGGGAACTTCACCTCTAGAAGGGATCTGACATGGGAAGGGTTGGGAATAATTCAATGCCAAGGTGAGCATGTGAGGAACCTACATGAGGAGCTGTCCCCCAGAGGATAATGTTTCAAATGGGACCCCTTCCTCAGGCCAGGCAGGCTTCTTCAAAGGAGACAAAGCTGCGGGTGCAAATTTTTAGCCTTGTGGTTTCTGGATGGCACAATTAATTCACTTTAAAATATTTGGCTTTATTATATGACATTACAGATGACATTTTGGTTTGGAGAATATGGATGTGGGAGGTTTGGAAGTTCCCTACATTTACTATTTTGTTGGCATGTCAGTGTCTTTATAGAGATTAGCAGTAAAATTAATTGATACGAAAGTCTGAGGACTGTACTTGGGGGCAACAGGGAGAAAGACTACCTCCCTAGATAACCAGCACATGATAAGAAAGAAGGGGAGGCAGGCCAGAGATCAGGAGTCTGAAGCAGGGAAGAAAAGAACACAGACATGTCTGATGCAGTGGAGCATACCTGCAACCCCAGTGGCTTGGGAGGCTGAGGCAGGAAGATGGAAAGTTCAAAGTCAGCCTCAGCAATTTAGTGAGACCCTTTCTCAAAATAAAAAGTAAGGATGTGGCTCAGTTGCTAAGTGCCCCTGGGTTCAATCATCCCTGGTACTGCACAGGAGTGGTTTTGGACCAGGAATAGGATGGTCAGAAAGTCTTGGACTATTCTCAGGAGCTCATGGAATCAAGTGTCTGGAGGAGCGTGACCTCATGACCTCACAAAGTTGTGTGTCTCCTAATTTTGCAATCTCTTGGCCATAGGGGTGTGGCCAGAACTGACCAAGGGGATGAACTGCACTCAGACCATCCAGGGCTGAAGCCCAGTTAGGGCCTCTTCTTACTGCACTCTCCACCTGTGAGGGGAGGGGTGGGGTTCCCACGCATCAGTCTTGTTCACACGGTGGGAGGTAGTCCACCTCCTGTCAGCCAGTGTTCCACAGGACCCCTTCCTGGTGCCTTGCTCCATACCTGAGCAGTGCGGGAGGGAGCCAGTCCAATGTCCATCCAGCCCGCACATGCGCGTGGCGTTTCCCACCAGAGTCCGCTTGCCGGTGCAGCTGTAGCGCACGACTGCCCCCACGGTGTAGCTGTCTCCAGACATTTGGGAATGAGGCGGGGAGCCGGGATGACCACAGGACACCACTGTGGGGAAAAGAAACAGCTCAGCAGCTTCTTGTGGTGGGAGGCGGGGAAGAAGAGAAAACCTTAGTATCTATGGGAGGGAGCTTCCTGCTGGCACACCCACTGGGCACCTGCAGACAAGGCTCCCACCTCCCTGCGGTGCCCAGATCTGCACTGGGAACAATAAAACCCTTGAGCCCGCCTCTCCCTATTTCCTCACAGCCATAGGACATATCCAAGGTGTCTCTGGGAAGAGAGATGGTTCACACAGGAACATAGATAAAGTAAGAGACCCATCATTCTGGGACCCTCTTGACTAACCTTGATTCCAGAATAAGGGCCAGTTACAGACAGTCCTTTTCCAACTGCATCTTAAGTTGTCTCATCAATTGTCACTGAATTTTTTGTTTGTTTGTTTTTGGTACCAGGGATTGAACTCAGGGACACTTGACCACTGAGCCACATCCCCAGCCCTATTTTGTGTTTTATGTAGAGACAGGGTCTCACTGAATTGCTTAGGGCCTTGCTGTTGCTGAGGCTGGCTTTGAACTCAAAATCCTCCTGCCTCAGCCTCCTGAGCCGCCACGCCCAGCTGAATTGTTCCTCTTACTCTGAGAGCTCCCTTTCCTGAAACACCAAGGTCTAACTGTGAAGGCGGTGATAAGAATAGGACACCAGAACTGAGGTGCACAGGCTAGGGCAGGTGACACTACCACTGTTGCTGGCTTGGCCTTCCCTCTGTCCTCATCAGAGGCTGGACCTTTTATTCACTCGACACATCTATGGAGCATCTGTTATGAGCAAGGCATTGTTCTCTGTGTTTTGGGGAACAGAGTCCACACACTCATGGATCTTGGTCTAGTGGGGAAGGGACGCTAAAAATAAGAAAATGAATAGGTAATTCCAGGGTGTGTTACAAAGAAAAATAAAGTTGCAAAAGGAAAAATGTGTTCATGGTGAGGTGAAGGTACTCTTTTTGAGTGGGGTGACTTGAATGATTGATGTGAAGGGTCTGCCATGTAATCTGTGGGGGAAGAGCATTATGAAGGAAGGGACACAGGGGTAACGGCCAAGAGAACAGGAGCTTGGTGTGCTGGGGAACAGCAAGAAGCCAGGGATGCTGCAATAGAATGGGCAAGGAAAGAAGAGAAGACGACATGGGTGGAGGGGTCCCTCCTGGGAGCCAGATCATGGCATAGAATTTAGATTTTATTGTAAGCATGATAGGAAACTATGGAAAGATATGATCCAGCTTATATTTTAATATGATTGATCATTCTGGCTGCTGTATAGAGCAAAATCCAGGGTGGGGCATGGAAGAAGGAGCTGCTGTAGTAGTTTCAGAAGAGATGAGAGTGACTTCAACTAAATCTTGGGGCCTGGTAGGAGATCCTTATGGTCATAAGTCGTATCCAGGAAGGGCATAGTGCTTGACATGGATGCTGATCAGGACAGTAAACCCAGGGATAAAATCTGGGTTGGGCCAATGCTGTCCCTGATGATAAAATTTTGACGGGGCACATAGATGGCATACATAGGTCTTAGGTACTTTCACTTCTCATTGTAGTCTAATGTGTGTCCAAAACGCTTCTAAGTGCTTATGGTAGGTTATCTGCAAAGGCTCTCACTAACATCAAGGGATAGAGCCTGTTTCCCCTCTCTTTGGATATAAGCTGGGTTTGTGATCTGCCTTGAATAAAGAATGTGATGAAGGTGACCTTCAGCTGTGCCGGTTGGGCCAGTTGTGACCTCAGTGGTCTAGCAGCTTCTACTTTCATGTCTTGGAATACTAGTCCCACCATGTAAGGAAGTCTGGACTAGACTACTGAATGAGAAGAAATCATATGGAGAGAGGGACCAGGTAGAGAACAATCATAATGTCCCAGATCACAGTCAGTTTCATGATCCCTGACATGTGACCATCTTGAATCTTCTAGGCTCTGTGGAGCCACAATAGCCCATAACATGTGAAATGGAGATGAGCTGTTTCCACCAAACCCTGCCCAAATTGTCAATCATAGCAATAAAATGATTGTGGCATTAAGCAGCTATGTTTTGGGGTGATTTGTTACAAAATAGATAACTGAAACACAATAAATATGATGTTGGAGGTCTTGAGGGTGAGGAATTGTACATTGCACAAATCAAGGATATGGACTGTAGTGACAGAAAGCTAACTATAGCACACTGTCTGCAGAGATGACACCAATAACTTTTCCCAACCCTGCACATGCATGCCACTTTTCCCGCTCCAAGAAGTGGAGTCTATTATTTCCCTTCCCCTTTCATCTGAGCTGGCCTTGTGCTGCTTTGATTGACTGCATGTGGTGGAATGAGGTTTGGGGAATCCTGAACTCTGGTCTCCAGAGACCTGATAACTTCCTCCTTTGTCCTAGGAATATAACTTTGTGGTAAAAAAGACAATGCCATCCCGGTGGAGAGAGCAGCCACATGGAGTGATGCCACATAGAGAAAACAGCTTCCTCCTCAGCCCACAGCCAGTACCAAAGTACTCTGAAGGTTGATTTTATGTGCCAACTTGATTAGGTTACAGGGTGCTCAGATATTTGGTCAAACATTATTCTAGGTGTATCTCTGAGGGTGTTTCTGGATAATACTAACACTTGAATAGGTAGACTTAATAAACCAGATTTCCCTCCCCAGTGTCATTGGGTCTCATTTAATTCTTGAAGGCTTAAATAGAACAAAAAGGTAGAGTAAGAAAATTCTCTCTCTCTGCCTGGCTGTCTTCAAGCTGGAATATCAGCTTCTCCTGCCTTCAGATTTGGACTGGAACTTACATCATTGACTCTCCTGGGTCTCCAGCTTGCTGAATCGAGATATGGAGCTTCTCAGCCTCTATAATTATGTGAACCAATTCCTTATGGTAAATCTTGTCCTATCTACCAATCATCTATCTATCTATCTATCTATCTATCTATCTATCTATCTATCTATCTATCATCTATCTACCATCTATCTTCCTATCTATCTTCCTACTGGTCCTGTTTCACTGAAGAATGCAGACTAATACACCAGCTAAGCCCTACCTAAATTTATGACCTGTAAAATTGTGAGAAAACAAGAAGAGCTGGTACTGAGTTTCAAGATCATTTGTTACACAGAACTGATCATTAATTCAGTGAGTTTCAAGGATTTTGCTATTTATTTCTTGAGATAACCCTATTGGGTGAGCACCATTTTAATCTCCATCTTACTGATAAAGAGAATGAGAAATGGCAAGACATGTAAGTTACCCAAGGTCACAGACCTATTCAATGACAGAATCAGCTCTGGAAACCAGTTTGACTGCAGGGGCCACACTTTTATGCATGCTAATAGACTCCTTTCTGCAATTCTATTTTAATGCAATCAATGAATTCTCTTATTTTGAAAGCAGTGGAGTCTCCAATTCTCATTTAAATACGCGTCTGTGATTATTTATTAGTGATTTTTGCGCTTCCCTAAAATGTCCAATTTAAACTCCCTAATAGTTTTTCAAATATGTTCTCCTTAATGGAAATACAACATACATACAGAAAAATACAATAACCACCAGTGCGCAGCTTAATGGATTGGCACAAAGCGCACACATTAATTATACTCGTTAATGAACACACTCATTATACTCAGATCAAGAAGTAGAACACTGCTAGCACCTCAGAAGCCACCATACTGTCTACCTATCGCTGCCCTCTCCACCTCCTCTGAGTAAACCACCATCTTGACTTTGTATACCATTAACTAGTTTAGCTTGCTTCTGCAAGTTTTTGTGAAGGGACTGAATTTTATGTAAATGGAATCACTGGGTATGCATTTTGTATTTGGCTTCACCCCCTTGATATCCTGCTTGTGAGAAGCAGCTATGTGTGTATGCAGTAGCTCATTCATTATCATTGCGATGGAGCAGAGCTTGGCAAGCTTTCTCTAGGGGCCAGACAGTAAATATTTTAACCTTGGAGGGTCATATAGGGTCTCTGTTGCTTATTTTTCTTTTCTTTTCTTTCTTTCTTTTTTTAATGCTTTAAAAATGTGAAAATTATTATAAGCCCAGGGTCACAGAAAAACAGGTCATAGGTTGGATTTTGCCCTAAAAGTTAGACAGCAATAAATATTTGCTATTGCTCACTGTCTTTGAGGGTCAGAAATTTGAGGGTGGTTCTGGCTCAGGATCCCTCCTGAGGTGGTGCCCAAGAGGTGAGGTGCCCTTGAAAAGCTTGGCTGATCCAAGAGTACAAGGTAGAAGTGGCAATGTCTTTAACAACCTACCTTTGGAAGCCACACACCACTATGTCTGCCATGTTGGTCACACGACCAACCCTGGTACAGTGTAAGAGGATACATGAATGCAGGCATCGGGGAACTTTGGGGTCATCTTGAAGGCTGGCTGACACATCATTGCATGAATATACCACATTTTATTTATCCATTTCTTATGAACATTTGGATTGTTTTTAGCTTTGGATTTTTATGAACAACACTAATAAGAACATTTTTGTTCATGTTTATTGGCATATACATGTACATACTTTATGTTGGCTAGCTCTCATGGTTTCTGGCTAGTACCAGGATGCTTTTCTTTCTTTCTTTTTTTGAAAAAGATGTTCTTATTTGGCTTTAAAATTTTCCTGAGGAAGATTTGAGGAGAGTGTTGTGTTGTGGGAATATCTAATAATCTCTGAAAAAGCATATGTGATACCTGAATTTTTATTTTTTTGGCACTGACTTGATCTAAGCTACCTGAGTATCTGTAAAACCACAAGAATATATTCTATTGTTTGGTTTCCTTTCTGTAATTTGTCATTTTAAAGGATGAAGAAGTTAATAATAATATTTGTAACAAAAGATAAAATAATGACAATACTATTTGGCTGCTGTGGACAAGAAAAAAGAAAAAAGGATGTATGATAATGAGAGAAACAACTTATGTTTAGAGTATATTTGCATAAAAATCAAGGAGGCAGAGAACAAAGAACGTGAATAGTTGCTGCTACATTTCTCAACTTGTCAAAATAAAATTTTTAAAAAATGTGTTTAGCCTGGGTAGGGTGGCACACACTTGTGATCCCACAACTCAGGAAGCTTAGCCAGGAGGATCCCAAGTTCAAGGCTAGCCTCAGCAATTTAGTGTGACTTTGTCTCAAAATAAAAATATAAAAAGGAGCAGGGATGTAGCTCAGCAGTAGAGTACTTGCTTAGCATGCATGAGACCTTGAATCCAATCCCTTATGCTGGAAAAAAATGTTTTAAATATTCAAGCTCGTGTCCAAATAAGATCTTTTGGGTCATTTCATTGACTCTCACTGCTAACTGAAAATTCAATTGAAATGTGTATATGAAAATAGGAAAGATAGATACTTAGCAAACCTAATAATAACAGACTTTCTTAAATTACACAGAATACACATTTAACAGGGAATTGAAAAAAAACCATAACACTGTAATTAAGCAAAAACCAAAAATATAAATTAGCAATTAGTGGTTGAATGGGCTATGCCAACTCCGACAGCAAAATGAAAAGGACCCCTTCACTGTTCTTTTCCCCTGAATGAGAGCTGTACTCTCCAGACACCACCTTCCATTGTGTCCACAGCTCTCCAGCTGAGAAACAGAGCTGGGTCATACATTTTCTTTGGTCCCTGCACATCCACACCAATTAAAGCAGTTTTCCTTCACCTGGAGGGAACAGAGGATTTTCACTGACTAGCTTGACGTGGGGGGATGTAAAGTCCTCTACGATTTGCCACAGCCCTATTCACAGGCACATCTACATCTTCTAGATGTAAAAATGCGATTAGTCCCCCAAACAGGGTCATGATAATCATGAAACATCAATGAAAGGGTTCACTGGGGGGTCATGAGGAATCAAAAGATAAAAAATAGATAAATTGGACTTCATTAAAATTTAAAACTTTCATACATCAGAGGACACCATCAAGAAAGTAAAAAGATGACCCACAGAATGGGAGAAAATATTTGTAAATCATAGATCTGATTATCCAGAGCACATAAAGACTTGTTTCAACTCAACCATACAAAGACAAACAACCCAATTACAAATGGACAAAGGACTTGAATTGACATTTCTCTAAAGAAGAGATACAAAGGACCAACAGGCACACACACACAAATACTGGAACCCTTGACACAGCTGGTAGGAAAGTAAATGATGCAGCCACTTTGGAAACATTTAGTAGTTCCTCAAACATTTAAACATAGAGTGACCACATGACTTAGCAATTTCACTTCCAGGTGTATACCCAGGAGAAATGTCAACATGTGTTCATACAAAAAAACTTGTATACAAATGAATGGTCACAGGAGCTTTCTTCACAATAGCCAATGTCATAACGGCAATGCTATCCGCTGATGAAGCATAAACAAAATGTGGTATATCCATACAACAGAATAGTGTTTGGTTATAAAAAGGAATGAAATACTGATCTATACTAAGACATGGATGGACTTTGAAAATTATGCTAAGTGGAAGATTCCATACACACAAAGCCACATACATAATTGTATTCATTTGAAATGTCTATAATAGGCAAATGTGTACAGACACAGAGTAGGTTAGAGATTGCCAGGGGACAGGGTGGTGGTAGGGGATGGGGGTTGGAAGCTAAAGGGTTTCCTTTTGGGGTGATAAAATGTTCTGGAATTAGGCAGTGGTGATGGTCACAAAACTTTGTGAATGTAAAAATTACTGAATTTGTATGTGTTAAAGCTGATTATATAAAACAGGGCCATTTATGTCATACTCAACTAAGACGGAGTTAAGAGGCCATGGGAAGAATCAGTTTGCATATGACCATTTGAAAAATGGTATCACCAGCCTCATTTCAAATGAGGGCTTAACCATAACTCCAAGATTACCAGTCCTTCCTAGCAACTCCTGGTGCTCCCCAGTGAGAACTTGCGAGCTCTTATACGATGCTGAGAGCACCAATGAATTTTGAGAACAACTCAGCCTCTGGACATAACAGAGGCCAGTGTGGTCTCTTTGTGTCCCAAACTGCCATTCTACTTATTTCCTATTATTTCCAACTAACTCCTTTGCTGAGAGATTCATCTCTATATTTTTTATTTCAAGTTGACATCATCTCTAAAAGAGGGAATTTTATTTCATTGAAGGAAAAAAATGCAAATAAATGGAATCCTCCAACTGAAAGAAAAGATTGTTAGACAGGTTTAAAAGGTAACAATATTTTTTTTTGCATAAAGAATGGTTAAAAGAAAAAAGACAAAAAGATATGTATGTATGTACTAGGGAAAGGAGGTGGGTTATAAATATTGATATTTATCAATATTAACATCAGATAAAAGAAGCCCTCGGGGCAAAATGTTAATATAGATAAGGTCATTTTATCATGATAAAAGCTCTATTTTTACTAGAAGATAGAATAGTTTGAGACCACCAGGGACTCTAAATCTCAGCTGGCACCACTGTACATGGGTAGATGTGCATTTAAAACCCCAAACAACTTGTTGGTCAAGTTCGACAGCCAGGTTGGGGTCCTCAGATAAGAGGACCATGCTCAGTGGGTAGCTGTACCAGGCTCCTATCATCCCTAGAGGCCAGGGCCTAGGAAGATGACGGCACCCAGACTGGAGGGCTTCCAAGTGCTTATGGCAGGCGCACTGCTGAAGGGCTTCAACTCCAGCCCCTCGGGAGCGTGTCTTCCGCTCTGCTACTGGGAAGATGGGAGAGAGTGATCTCTGAAGCTCCCCTGGGGACCCAGAGGTCAGTGCAGGAGAACAGGCGCTGCTCTCATAGGACACCCATGGCTCTCAACCAGAGGTCAGCGGCCTGACCACCTCGCCCAGGCATCATTTCTTTTTTTGACATTTTGTCCCCATAACTTTTTCTAACACTAATTAATGCAGTTATTATTGATGGAGTAGCTTTTGTGTACCATATCATAAACGGGAAATTTCTATGGATTTTCTCACTGAACGGGATGTCCAGAGATAAAGAAGCTGAGGCTCAGGGTGGGCAGCAAACTCCCCCTGAAACACACAGCGCGCTCAGCTGCAAAGCCAGACTCCACATCCAGACTCCACATCCAGGGAGGTCCTGCCTCAGAGTCTGTGGGACTTCCGCTTCAGTCCTCTAAAGGAAAGGGGGATTCCTGCGCCACCTTTCTGGAAAATCCCACAAGGACTAAAATGAGGAGATATCCTACTAGGCAGTCATTTCTGAAGGAAGGGACCCCTGATGGCTACAGAGCTTGGTGGCAATACTAAGACGAAAGGGAACAGCCAGGAATTGGTGTGACAATGAATCCAACAGGGCCCTCCTATCCAAGGAGCAGCCAGAGTGACTCTCTCAGCAATGTCACACACACACACACACACACACACACACACACACACACACACACACGGAGGACCCATCCTTGACACCGACCACCCCACCAGTCACTGTGAGCAAATGCCAACTACTTACAGAGGCACTGGGGGCGGGGTCGGTCCCAAGTGCCGTCTCCCTGGCAGCTGAGCACGGGGGTGCCCAGGAGGTAGAAGCCATGGTCACACTGGTAAGACACGGTGGTGCCAAAGCTGAACCTGTGTGGGCCGCTGGCGTGGACTTGACGGACACTGTTCTCTTGGTGCCCAGGATCTGTACAGTTGATGACTGTAATCCAAAGGGACAATTAAGAGGCAGGAAATTAAATGTGAAGATGTTCTCAAGCTTTGCAATGAGAATTCAGAAGCCTGAACAGCCACACATTCCCAGAGCAGCAAAATGTCCAGGCTGAAGCCAGCCAATCCTCCCCAGGAAGGTGGGCTGGTCCTGAGGCGACTGCACTCTCCCCTGCCTCGGTCACCAGATCAAGGGATGCATCCTTTATGTCCAGCTGGACAGCACTTCTGAGAAGCCTGCCCTTCCTCGTGGAGTGAGGCCCTCCCTTGCACAAATTATACTGCTGACTTACCCAGCCTGGACTGACTAGTTTCAACATGCATCCCTTGGTGGCACGGCCTTCTTACTCTGGGTACCTGGTCCCTCACCCATGTGGCTCCTGTAGCAAAGCTTGTCCACTGCAGGTCTGACACTTTTGAACAGACCTGAACAGCAGTTGGGCCCTTCTGGAAACTGTTTTAATCAATTCTATGAGCATTTCAGGGAGACATTAATCCCTAGGGGATACAATTGACTTTAAAATGTTAAAGTGTTTCCAAAGTAGCTTTACTTAACATTAGGGTGAGATTTTAGAATAATGACAGTATAATTCATCTCCTCTAATATCTGCTTTTGCTTTCAAAACACCTTCACATTCATATATGATCAGAGTCTTATACTCACCGAATAAGGTGAGCAGGGAAGGTATTTTTTTTTCTCTTTGATTAGCCTTTAAGTATAGGGTACTTATTGATGAGACTCTGAAGACGTCACTGCTTTACTGCTGTAAAAAGTCTTAAAAACTTTAGAAGCTACTTCCTAAATAGTTCAAACAGGGCCAGAATATTCTCTGCCCAGTTTGGTTTCCTCTTTGTGCCTCTTACACACCAGCCCTACGTCTTTGTTTTAACCCTTAAACACCTCTGTTATTTTTCCTTCCAACTCTGTTGCTTTAAAAAAATTTATCAAGAATAGGGGTCCATTGAATATGGTTACATTGGAGCTGCAGCAGCTATTTTGCAACCATGAGGAAAGACTAAGATGTTGCTCTTGACCTCACTGAGCAGCTACAGAAATGATATTACTTCTAGATTTCGTGTTTATATGAGGAAAAGTAAACCTGTTTGCTTATAAAAAGAATGGGGTTTTATGAGATTATCTGTTCTATGAAATTGCTAATAACTGAAGATTGAAAAAAAATGAAACTTAGGCTTTCTTTCCTAATATAACCCATGAAGAAATTTTACATGGCCATCCTAGGGGCTGATAAACTTTCCACTTATGACCCTTCTCTGGTCCCAAGTTGTTCCCTGAGTCAGAATAACATAAGGACTGAATTTGCTGGCTTTTGCTCCTGGGCCACACAACCAGAGAAGGCAGAGGCAGTGAGAGGGACAGAAAGGGAGACTCACTTCTACAGGTGGGCAGCGTGTCACTCCATTGTCCGCTGGCCAGACACTGGGACCTAGCAGCTCCCTCAGCCACATAGCCAGGGTTGCAAACAAACTTGACCACATCGTTCAGGTTAAACTGGCTGCCCTGAGTGAGACCGTTGATAGGATTGCCTGGGTGTCCACAGGTAATCGCTGTAACCAGAACAGAAGACAGGTGAGCCCCTTGTTGTTCCACACTCCCCCAAATTCAGACTCTTCTCCCTGGCATGACACTTGAACTGGGTCTCCATCCTACTCCAGGGCGAGTAGGACTCTGCCATGTCAGTGGGGCAGTGGGAGAGTGGAGGAAGCTGCACGGAGCCTGCGGATTCACCGCGAGGATCAGGAAGTGTCGGGTGCGTGCGGCCAGCCTGGGAGAAGATCCATCACTTTCGCTAGACTGGCAAAGGGTCATGTCCCCCTTCCCAAGGTTAAAAACCATGAACCTAGTGCTGAGGATTAAAACCACTGGGAACACCACCTTTGAAGGGTGCATAGACAACAAAACCTGCAAAGGAAGCTGAGGAGTGGTCAGAAAAGCAGCAGGCACAGCTCAGGAGGAAGGGGCAGGGTCACAGATGCCAAGGGCAGAGCTGCAAGGCATGCTGGTACCCAGGTAGGTCAAGTAAAGTAAAGACAGAACAGCAACCACCAATTCATCACAAGGATCACTGGTGACCTGGAAGGGTCTTCTGCCAGGTCGTGGCTCTTGCTCTCTGTCTCCCACATATTTCAAGGCCATGGCCACAGCTGCTAATGTGGGAAGAAGTGGGAGCAATTTGAGCAGGCAACATTTTTAAGCAGTGAAAGTTCATGTGATGGTTAGTTTCATGTGTTAACGTGGCTGTGGTACCCAGATGTGTGTTCCAACATTAATCTAGATATTTCCGGGAAGGCATTTTTCAGATGAGAGTAACATTTAAATCAGGAAAATCCAAGTAAAGTGCCATGTGTAAAGTGGCAAGTAAAGTGCCATTTATCCAAGTAAAGTGCCTCGCCCAATGAGCTGAAGACCTTGGGAGGAAATGTCTGACTTTCCTGGGAGAAGAGGGGCTTCTGCTAGCAGACTCCCCTCAGTCTCGAACAGCAATGACCCCCTATGTCTCCAGTCTATGCTGCAAATTCTGCACTTGCCAGCCTCCATAGCTGCACAAACCAATGCCCTAAAATAAACCCCTCTCTCTCCAGACATACACACTTCTGGTTGATGCTGTTTTTCTTGAGCCCTAACACAGGCTGCAAAGGGGAAAGGCATCACCAGGGGGAAAGGAAGAGTCCTGCTAAGGCATCAGCACTAAACAGGGGCTTGCACTCTTGAAGGCCCGGCCCTCAATTTCCTGAGAGTAAGACTCTGATGTATTCCATTCCTGTGTCTCCACAACACCCAATACAGCACCTGGCACTACTGGGTGCTAAGGAAATGTTGGTTGAACATGGGTGTGCAGGCTGAGGGAATCAGTGAAAAAGGAGCAGAAAGGGTGAAAGGAAGAGAGAGAGTTCAAAACAGACTAAGCTCACCAAGGAGGCAGGAGGGAAGGATCCCCAGAGTCCAGTAGAGGGACAGCCTTGGACAGGGAGAGGGATTCTCTTGCTAATGGGGATGAGGAGGGCAAGGATGGATGCAGACGGGATGGATGGGTGGGTGGGGAAGCAGGACGTAGGAGGGATTATTGTCTGATGGATTCTATCATCTCTGCAAAATAGAGAGCGGGATGATCCGATTACCTAACGGTTGTTGGGGTTTATATGCATGAGCTCATTTTATCCTCGACAGGCACAGTCATTATCCTCATGGGCAAGAGACTATCAGAGGAGTTGAGAGACTTGTTCAGGGGGCTCCGTTTCTAAGGGGTTTATCTGACTTCTGAGCCCAGCTTCTCATTCCAAGCCAGCTTTGCCACTTTAGCTAGTTCCTGAGAATACAGGCAGAGGCATGGAGTGGGTCTTGGGAAGACTGGTGAAAGCATGAAATAGCTGTGTGGGCCAAGGGGAGGACAGTGCAGGAGGCGGGGAGGTCCCGAGTCTGGTGGATGCTGGGGAACATGAGTTTATGTGGACAGCAGCCAATGCAGTGCCTGGTACAGAGGAAGCCCTCCCACAAATCTGTTCTTTTACTCTTTTCTTTTTTTGGTACCAGAGATTGAACCTGGGACTTTCAACCACTGAGCCACAGCCCTTTTAAAATTTATGCTGAGGCAGGGTCTTGCTAAGTTGCTGAGGCTATCTTTGAACGTGCGATCCTCCTGCCTCAGCCTCCGGAGCTGGTGGGATTACACGCCCGGCTTTTTCTTTTACTCCTGCCTTTCCCCTCTCGGTAGTGTGCCAGTCTCTGTGCTCCAGAAGAGAAAGTGGCTCGCATAAGAGATCCTGGATTCTGTGATGTGACAGGGTGGCAGTATCACTACCCTTATCACTGTCATCACTATGCCAGCAGCAGTAAGGTTTTGTCCATTTATACCATTTATACGTGTTAATTTATTTAATCCCCAGGACAGTGTCTGAAGGATCTGCTCTTCAGAGCTGATGAAACCAGCACCCACTCAGTGCATGAGCTGCTTGGTCGGTAGTCACAGAGCACGTGGTGTCTGGTTGGAGCTGAGTGCACACTAGGTGGTTGAGGCCCATAACTCTGTGCCTACCTCCTCACTGTGCTGCCTGTTAATACCACCCAGGCCCAAAACGGAGTGTCTTTAGGTCAGGCAGACATTCTCCATCTAGACCCTGGCTCTCCCCATTATTTACAAAAGAAACCTCTTCGCCTGCATTGGTTACCAATTTCCTGAAGGCATTTGAATTTGCATCTTCTGATGAAACGAACATGGTTTATTTAGACATATCTGAAGGTGTGACTGGATAGCATGGGTCTTGCTTTCTGTAAACTAATAATTCTAGAGATATCACAAGGACTACTATTCATGCATTGCTTAAACAGCAAGTCTTGTGATTTTTGTTGTGGTTTGATATGAGATATCCTCCAAAAGCTCATGTGTGACAATACGATAAAGCCCAGAGAAGAAATGAATAGGTTATGACAGCCTTAGCCTAATCAGTGTATTCATCCA
This sequence comes from Geosciurus inauris, assembly GCA_004024805.1. Lineage (NCBI taxonomy): Eukaryota > Metazoa > Chordata > Mammalia > Rodentia > Sciuridae > Geosciurus > Geosciurus inauris. The sequence goes on along the minus strand of PVHX01001410.1, from coordinate 72,636 downwards.
CTGATATGGATTAACTGGGTGGTAACTGTAGGCAGGCAGGGTGTGGCTGGAAGAAACAGGTCACTTAGGGCGTGCCTTTGGGGTTTATATTTTGTCTCTGGTGAGTGGAGCTCTTTCTGCTCTCTGGTGCCCATGTCCTGAGCTGCTTTCCTCCTTCATGCCCTTCCGTCAGGATGTTTTGCCGCACCCTGGGCCCAGAGCCATGGAGCCAGCTGTCTATGGACTGAGACTTTTGAAACTTGGAGCCCCAAAGAAACTTTCTCTCTTCTATTTTGTTCTTGCCAGGTCTTTTGGTGACAGTGATGAAAAAGCTAAAACAATTTTATGGCCCCATCCTGCATAGAAAAAGACAAATAAAGACAAAGAATTAAAAACAAAAGCCTTATAAAAATTAAGAACGAAACTCTGCATTTTACATAGTCTCACTTTAGGGAACTTTAAAAAGTGAGAAATTGTCCAAATTGCTTCCAGGCAGCTGAGGATAATGGTGATTGCCTAAATCTAAAAGGTGCAGATTAACAAGAACAAACGAAAATACAGAAAACCCACACCTGCAGAGAAGACAGAGGATGCTACAAACTTCAAACGATGTGAAGGAGAGAAATAAACACTAAACCCAGGCACACTGTGCCAGAACTAGTGTTCACAACCATAACCTGATAGAATGTTTCAGAATAAAAGAAGACCTGAATCTACATATTCACAGATGCACAGAACACCTGGGGAAACTGTCTTGGAATAATCAATTCTAGGGGCATAGCCTAGCAAAAAATATTAGATTTTAAGGATAAAGAAAAAAAATAATCAGAACCCCCCAGAAAACCATCCAATAACTTATAAAATGGAATTAAACCAGTCTTGTAATTCTAAACATGGAATACATAGAAACAGCAAAGAGAAGGGTGGTTCCCAGTGGCAATGGCAGGGGAGACAGATTGACAGGAAGAGCAAGTAAGATCTACCCCACGGCATGGAGACTTCAGTTAATAGGACTGTATTGCACAGCGGAAGTTTCCCAAGAGCAGCTTCCGGTGCTCTTCCCACATACACTAGAAGGGAAGTGAGCGAGAAGATGGAGATGCTAATTACCTTGACTGTGCTAAGCATTTCACTATGGATATGGATATCCAAACATTCTGTAGTTCAGTTTGAATACATACAGTAAAAAGGAAGGTGTGAGGGAAAAAAAGAGTAACATGCTAAGCAAAATAATGATGGAGGAACACTTTTAGACAGTCAGAGCAACAAGGTGGTTAAGGATTTTGGGTCCAATCCAGCTGTCCTTCAAGTTTTAAGGTACAGAAAAATAGTTTTAAACACGCAAGCACTTGGGAGAATATTATGCAAAGAATCTTATTGAAGAATCTACTAAAGACTGAGCTTGACCTTACTAAGAGATAATCTGGAAAACTTCAGCAGATTTGGTGAGCTTCTGATATATTTAATTATAGATCTAGAAGTAAAAGTGGAGAAAAAGAATAATAATATATTAACACTGTAATAAATATTTTACATCCTGACAAAGTAGAAATAATCCAAGTGAAAAGAAAGAGGAGAAGGGAAGGAATATAGAATAAGCTCATTGACTGTTCCATAAATAAGAGGTAAAAATTGATAAACTAGATAGTAAAAAATCAGACAAGAAAGAGCTAATGGCATGAAAATATTATAAGTATAGAAGTAAGCAACAGAATAAAGATTCAAGTTTTCTTAAATGCCCAAAGAAATAAAAAGAAAGCAAAGAAAACCCATCATACAGAGAGATCCTATAAGATTTTACAATACTAACTACATAAAGATGACAGAATTAAGACAACTGGATCAGACTTGTCAATAAATGTGAATGAGTTTAACCCATTAAAAGAAAGATTTTCAATTTGACTTACAGGGCAAATCCAAACTCAATGCTGTGCATGAAAGTTGCACTTGATTTAAGAGATTCATCCACCATTAAATGGATGGTCAAAAAATGAAAATAGGAGTTGTAAGCCTGGTATCCAGCAAAGTAAAATCCCAACTAAAAAATGTTATAAGTGATGAAGAAGACATTTTGAAAGACTAAAACCCACAATTTTCTATTCATACCAATAATCATGAATATCCACGCACCAGATAACACAGCAACTGCCTTTATGTATCGGAAACTATAGGGTCAAAGCCAGCCACAGGAACTTGGTGAGGCCCTAAGCAACTTGGTGAGATTTGTCTCTAAATAAATAAAATACAAAAAAAGGCTGAAGATGTGGCTCACTGGTTAAATGCCTCTGGGTTCAATCCCTGGTAGAGAGAGAGAGAGAGAGAGAGAGGGAGAGAAACTACAAGGAAAAGTAGAAACACATTGATAATAGGAAACTTTAAACACACATCTCAGAACAAAACAGGCCAAGTAGACCAAAATTAGCAAGAATAAATAGGACATAAGCAACATGATTTATGAAATACGTATCTTATGACTATATATGTTAGAGAGAGTTATACTGTAGTACCAAAATTGCAGATTTTCTCACAAATGATAAACATTCATTATGAGACTCTCTGAGCTACAATTAAAACAGGTAATCAAAAATAATTTCACAGCTTTAAATACTTATATCAACAAAAATCTATACAAATGAAAGAAGGAAGGCAAATGAATTAAATTCCCAACTCTAAAGCTAGAAAATGAATAAGCAAGCAAGCTAAACCATAGGGAAGAAAACAGACTGAAAGCAGTAATTCATGATGGAGAGAACTGAAAAAAATAGAGGTCATGATTATATCTTTGAGGGGAAAAAAAAAAAGAACAAATATATAAAGCCTCTAGCTAACCTAACCAAGAGAAACAGGGAGAGTCCGTGTTGAATCGGAGCCCAGGCCTAGGGAGAGTGGGTGACATACTTACGCACACAGAAAGGGGTCTTGCCCGACCAGTGGTGGTCCTGCTGGCAGATGCGCACAGACATGCCGATGAGGCGGAAGCCGGCGTTACACTGGTACACCACGCTGCCCCGGTAGTTGTAGTTCTCTCCGTTGATGTGTCCGTTGACGATGGGCTCAGGGGTCCCACAGTGTCCAGCTTTGGTGGAAGATGAGAAAGAGGAAATCAAAGAGATGCTTCCAGAAAATGAGGCCGAGCTTGGTCAAAGTGGGAAGAGAAGAGACAGGGATGGTGGAGAAAAGAACCAAGTCCCAAGCACCCTTCACTTTTCCCCTCAAAGTAGCAACCCAGGAGTGACTTCAGGAATCTTAGATGTGATAGAAATGGTCTTGAGGACATGGCAACCCCCAATCCCAAGGCTGCATCCCAAATGACTATCTGTTTCTGAGCTTTCATTGCTGTGTCTGTACACACGTGGGAACTCACCTGCCTCAGGGACTGCCATGGCTTAGATGAGTTCCCCAAAGGCCCCTGTGCTGAGGGCTTGGTCCCAGCCCACAAAACGCTTACAGGATGGCAGAAACCATAAGAAGTTTTGGGGGGAAGTTAGGCCACTGGGATGGGGTGCTCTTGAAGGGGTTATTGGGACCCTGTCCCCTTCCAGGTTCTTTGCTTCCTGGCCACCAAGAGGTGATCAGTTTCCTTGGTTCCAAGCTCCTACCATGATGTTTTGCCTCACCACAGGCCCAAAGCAATAGAGCTAAATGAACCTCTGAAACCATGAGCCAAAACAAACCTGTCTTTTTACAAGTTGATTATCTTAGGTATTTTGTCAGCTCATGGAAAGCTGACTAACGCAGGGGATCTCCCTCTTTCTAATCAACTAACATTTACTGAGCATCTGCTTCATGGAGGACTACCATGGTCTAAGTAAGGCTGTCAAAGCCTAGTTGTGTTGAAAACAACATGTAAAAACATGGTTTGGCCAAATTTCTTTCCTTTTTGAGTGGCACATAGGTGAGTTATTTTTATTCACCGGGGTTTGAGTAGTGGGTCTTCCTGGCATTCTGTTGGCTCCTTTGTCGGCTTCCTTTGGCTCTGTGTGGAAAAAACCCATGACTGTGTGCTTAATGGGGCCCTGAGAGAGTGGGAGGGCTGCACGCTTCACCTGGGAGAGATGGCCCCATTGATCCTGCCAAGTTTGTGTGGCTGAGACCCTCTTTTGGAATTGAGAAGGGAGCAGAGGAAAGAGAAATGGAAACTCTTTCATTATTAGATGAGTTCCCCAAAGCAACATGATTTATGAAATACATATCTTGTGACTGGAAGCACCTTTCAGTATTTTGTAAGCCAGGTTGTTTGTATATGTTCCTGTCTTTTTCTTGTTATGTATGTAAGAAAACATACGCATATACACATATGCTATGCAATTCACATACATGCATACATATGTATTTTAAATACATTGCTAATATATAATGTAAGAATATTTAAGGTGTGTTCCAGGAATGTGTCTCTGTAAGGTACAGGCCAGGGCTTCACCCTTCATGCAAGGACCAATAGGAAGGGGTTATCTTTCTGATCAGAATAAGAACCCCTCAAAGGCTGCTCTCATCACACTTGAAGTTCTCTTATCTTTGTGAGCTCCAACAGAAGCTAGCTCAGGGTTTTAGTCTTGGCAGTTGCAGCTTGGTTTGTGGAGTAAGCATTTTTTGACAGAAGGTCAAATGATCCTGTTGAAAAGCGAGCTCCCAGCTTTGGAAACATCTAATCTATCCTGAGGAGATCACTCACCAAGGCAGCGCACCTCTGAGCCGCTCCAGAGCCCATTGGCTAAGCATTCCCGGACCCTGGAACCCACCAGCGTGTACCCGGAATTGCAGGAGAAAATGGCAGTGGCCCCATAGACAGACAGTGTTCCGATGCGGTGGCCGCTGGGGGGCGTGGGGAGCTCTCCACAGGAGGTGACTGAAAGGACCAGAAAACACTCAGTTAGGTAGCTCCAAGAGGAGGGACACGTGCTGCTTCTGATGAGCACGAAATATGATAAAAATAAGATCTATTTAGACTTCCTCTTCCAGAACTCAAGATCAGAACGTGGGCTATAACATTGACTTGTGTGATGTGCTGTCTCAGCTGCAGGTGTCTCTGTAAGTACTGAAGGAGCTATTATAACCCTGGTTCTGTTCCAGATGCCCACAGTCTCTGGAGATTAGGCCCAGGCACCTGCATTTTTGTTTTTTTTAACTCCTCAGGTGGTTCAGGCGTGCACTGTGGTTAGGAAGAGGTGGCGATTCTGTGCTGTGCTCCCTAGTGCCCTGGGCAGGCGTTTCCGGTCAATCTTGTCCTCTTCTGCTTAGACCAGGGATAACCTCAGGCTCTCTCTAACAGAACTCTTCAGGCCTGTGGCTGAAGCACAAGGTGAGGCCTAATTGTCAAAGCTGCACTGTAGTGAGGCTGTCCCATACTTGTGACCTCGGTGTGTGTGCTCTCTCTCTCTCTCTCTCTCTCTCACACACACACACACAGGTATATTATACTGTAAGACTCACACCTTTCCCTTCCCTTCTGCTGTGGAGATCCCAAGAGCCCTCCCTAATTAACCTCTGTCTCCAACTTGCTTCCAAGGAACCGTGACCTTTGATAGTACATTAAAGAACTGAAGAAAAATAATAGTGAAGAAGGAGAAAAAGACAGACTTAGGTGGCTTCTCCCTGTGCGAGCCTCACTCCTCCTGTACACACCTACTACAGTCTTATCACACACCACATTTGCTTCTTTGTCTGCTCTAATCAACTGTAAGCTCCTCGCTGGCAGGAAGCCCAGTCTTACATTTTTGTGCCTCTGCAATACCCCACTGTGGGGCCTAAGGAATGTTGAACAAATGAATTAGTGCATGCTCACCTGTACCTTATGAAAAGGTACCTTTTAATACTTTCAATATGGCAAAAAGATGCTAAGAAGTACTTTGTCAATGGAGCAGGCACTTTCCCAGCTCCTGATTCTAGGTGTACATAAAAAAAAGAGGATACTACAATCCCTGGAGATGTCCCTATTCTCCCCCTCTCCAATTTACCCCATGTAGGAGAGAGTTCAGGTAGGAGATCCTGAGAAAACTTGCCCACCCTTTCCTCCTGGGCTTACTTTGGCAGGTGGGCATGGAATCCCCAAGGCTCCATTTGCCATTGGCCTGACAGCGGATGACCCTCTGGCCAGTGTAGTAGTAACCAGGGTCACAGATGAGCATCAGCTGGGCCTGGAACTGGTACTGGGTCTCAAAGATGAGCCTCCACCTGCCATGCTCCACACTGATGCTACTGACATCAGGACAGGTCACAGCTGGGGAAACAAGGGGGGAGAAAGAATAATCGATTATGGAAGACGGTGCAGGAGCTCAGAGCTGGGGGCTGGAGAACCCAGTGCAGTAAGGATGAATCCAAGAATCTTAAGTTCCTAGGCAGGTTTGGAAAATGGGTGAAGTGTTGGGGAGGGGGAGATGGCAAAGTGGGGAGTGGAAATATGCCAAAAAAAAAAAAAAAAAAGAAAGAAAAGAAAGAGGAAAAGAAAAAGGGAGGGAGATGGTATTCTGGTACTAAGTCACAGTTGATTGTTGTTGGTTTTGTTGGTTGTGGGACTGCATGTTCCATTTGGTCAGATCTTTATTTTCCAGGAGAAGCCAGAAATCTGGATTTTTATTGAAAATTTCTTGATTTTAGACTGTTGAGAAGCAATTCAATTCAATTTTTTTTTTTTTTAAACAAAGCACAGTGTAGGCCAAAGGAAACCAAAAAACCCTGTATCTTTGAACTAAGTATGACCATGAGGCTACCAATTTAGACTCTAGCCTCAAAGTCATCATTTTAGTTTTTTTGTGATTGAGGGACATTCATGTACAGTCTCTGACAGTTTCTCCATTAGAAAGTTCTGTGCGGGTTTATGGAAATGTCCCCAGGCACAATAGTCCATTAATGCTCTGAGAGTAACTTCAATGGGAACCCCAGCGGGCAGAGGCCACAGCCCCCGCCCTCCTCCCCTCCGAATCCCTCTACCGGGAACCTGTTCCCCCTCTTCAGCTCACTCCTTGCAGGCATCTTGTCTGCTGCATACCCAGCCCCTCCATTGCCCAGGGACTCACGGATACACTGCGGGGGGACATTGTGGTTGCTCCACAGGCCTGTCTCCAGACACTCTGCGGTGGCCTCCGCGCCTGCTGGGAGGTGGTAGCCTTCACTGCAGCTATACACTGCCTTGGTCCCCACTGTGTACTCCTTGCCGAATACCATTCCATTCTTGGGGGCATCAGGAAGACCACAGGAAAGAGCTAGCAAAGGAGAGATGATGTCAGGAGTTTCTAGATGGGGTTCTGAGAAATAGTTTTATCTTTCTTCTTCTAAGGCCCTAATAAAATTATAGTATCAAATAATAAAAGGGCAAAGACTCACAATAAAAAAGAAAATGGGAATGTCAGCAGCAGAGATTTTGAGAAAAAAAGTCTGGAAGATGGAGTAAAGATAGAAGTGGCCTTGATAGATTAAATGAAGCAAAAAACGCCCTCCAAAAACCAAAAACCCCAAACCAAACCAAACCAAGAAAAAACATAAACCTGTAGCTCAAAAATATATGGGAAAGGCTTCAGGGTGAGACTTCCCGCCCTTCCCACAAATACAGCGCAGAGGCATTCAAGCATCTATTTTCCAAACAAAATAGAGATTTTTGTCTACCCTACTTAAGGTCAAGGGAAGGACTCTCTTTAAGGAACTAGTGTATGGTGGAAGTTGCCATCCTAAAAAAGAGTTCTTTTAATCCTAGAATTTAAGGACTCTGAGCCTAAGGGCTGCCCCGCTACTTGCTCATCCTGGCCACATCTCAACTCAACATCTTATTCATGGGAGAGACCTATGGGCAAAGATATTTGTATAAAATAACAACGAAGGCAATCTACATATGTTGCCTGGAAAAATCAACCTAGACTTTACTTTTTAGGTATGAATAATCAAAGATCACTATACATACGAGAAACACCAGTAAGTGTCCATGTGATACACAAAGATAAGATTAAAAAAAAAGGGGGGGGGGAATCCCCTTATGAAACAGAGCTAATCCAGGAAATGGAAGATGAGTAATCTTTGAACTTTGGGTTCATAGTGTCTTGAGGCCCGTGGGGACCTCAGGTGAAAGAATGGCAGAAACCACCTCCCATGCCCTGGCCTGCGCTCTGCTCATGGATAGCTGAGAGGACAGAAGAGGACTCCTCAGCTGGAGAGACAATGAGCCTAAATTTCATATTCTCCATGCCAAAGCAACATCCTCCAACCCAGAGGTAAGAGGGACACTTCTATTAGTAGGAGAGGAAGAATTTAAGCACAAAATATCTGAAACTTGTGGAGTGAAACCTCTGTGGGACGATGACATGGAACAAGAGAATGGGCTGGAGGAGGAGAGAGGTATTGGGGGACACAGGGAGAGTGAAGTCAGGGTTTGAGAGAGAGAATGTCGGATCCTTCCTGGCCCCGAGCTATGTAGGAAATGGTGTTGGTGGGGATTAACGCCCCCACTTCAAAGGCCACAGCACACATGCTCTCAGGGGAGCCCTGGTCCCTGTGGAGGAGGGAATGAGGAGAGCCTCCTGGGCAGCCAGTGAGGGCACATGCTCGTGGGCCATAGAACCAGGGTTCCAAAGAATGCAGAGGGGGGAATCAGAGGGAGGCTTAAGTGGAATAAAAGGAAAGCACGAGAAGCAACACGGGGAGGAATAGAGGCCTGGAGGGCTTCGTGTTGAGGGGGAGGGTGACATAAGGTAACAGATGAGAGGATGGGTAGTTTCCATGAGAGCTCTGGACAAAAGACTTGTCCATGTTGATGTGATTAAAGATACAAACTGAAGCCAGATATTTGCCATTTGTGGACAGTCAGTTCTTTGTGACCTTTGCTTAGGGCTTACAATAGAATATTAATAACACACCATTTCTGCTCTTTGGGAAAGAGCAGGTACAGGCCAGCAGGTTGCGAGGATCAGCAATGATGAGTGTCACTAAAAGCACTTCACCACACTGGGAAGCAAAGAAAAATAAAATCTAACAGCAGCATGATTTCCTCTTCTTGTCTATATAAATGGCAAAGTTTTCCTCTTCTTGTTTAAATGTAGTACATATTGTTGAGATTATGGGTTAAAAGACAAACTTCATGTGCCACCAGTAGACAACATTTGTAAAGGGCTTTTATCAAAAGCTGTTGATTTTGCATATATTGTGATTCAACAGTATAATTTCTGGGCATTTGTTTTGAGGAAATAAACATGGATGTTCATAAGCCGGAGTTGTAAGTTTGTGGTACCAAAAAATATGGAATCCAAATGACCCACAGTACAACTATACTTGATTAAATGTCAGTTTTCCCATAATGTCATGTAATCACCCAAAATAATGACAAGGAAGTATATTTAATTATGTGAAAGATATTGATAAAATATTAGAAGTTTTATACACTGATGATCCTTTTTTTGTAATCAATCTATAGAAAACCAAAGGAAATGAACTGAAATGTTAGCAGTAGTAATCTCCTGTGATGGACTTATTATTCATTATCACTTTTTTTTTGCATTATCTCTAGTTTTAATTTTTTTTTTCAGATTTCCAGTCTGAACGTATATTACTTTAAGGGGGGGAAATTAAGTCTAAAAGATACTGCATGCAAACTGAATGGTGCATTTCAAGTGTTTGATCAACTCACTTGCTCTAGGAGCTCAAGCCCCGGCCTCCCCTCCTCTGGGAGCCCTCCCTGGCTGTCTAGTAGGTGAATCCACTCTTACCTCTGGGCTTCCATAACACTGCTTCTACTTCTGATCCAGCACTTGCTCACTCTGTCACTCTGCATTTATGTGCTCACATATCCATCTCCCCCATGGCTCTGAAAACAGAGACTGCTATGCATATGTCATCCCGAGGGCTAAAGGTATTATGGATGCTTGTTAAATATTTGCTAAATGAATGAATTCATTATCAAATCCCTGGGAAACCTGCATATGGAAGTGACTCATTCTGACACAAGCCAAGATTTGAGTTGGATCCCAGTTGCTTTGGCACTTGCTTCTCACCTTGACAGAGAGGAATGGCCTCGCTCCACAAGTGGTAGCCCTGGGGGTGCCGAGTACAAATGGCCATGCTGTGTCCCACCAAGCGGTATCCTGCATTGCAGCCAAAGTGGATGGAGCCTCCGGGCTGGGTGCTGGTCTGGCCCAGAATGAAGCCGTGGAGTGGAGCCCTGGGCAGGCTGCAGTAAGGGGCTGAACAATGAGATGTGGCTCAGGGAACAGGTGTGAGCAGGAGGACAGGTGGTCTCTCATGCTGGCCCCGGTCCCTTCCTCTCCCCCCATTTCCATGTCTTTGCCACTGTCCTATCCTGTGCTATTTAGGAAGTTCTGAGTGGTTGATATTGAAAAAAGTCAGTTTAGTCAAGCTAAAGCAGAATGAAGGAGAATTTAAAAGCTGCTCCATGAAGAATTGGGTCTCCTTTGAGGCCTGAGGGCAGCCTTGGATGCATGGCCCAGTTCAGGCTCTTGAATCCCTTTGGCTCCCTGGCATCCTTGGAAAGTGCAACCCAGTGGGGTTGGCTCCTGAAAGGTGCGACTGCAGGGGTCTTGGTTTCTAACCTCTCCAGGCCTGTGATTTGGGACAAACCACGAAACTTGTTTAGCTCCAGTTTCCTCGCCTGGAAGTTGGGACCTATACATGTCCTCCTCAGGTCTGTGGACAATTTAAAAGACACCATGCATATAAAGCTCGCAGCACAGTGCAGGGTGCTGAGTGCTCCATAAACGATTGTTCTCCTTCTTTCTGCTGCGTAGGGGACCCCTGGCAATCTAGGACATGAATTCCCCGACATTTCCCCTCAACTACAGCTTCCATGTATTTCATCCATTTATCCAACATAAAGATCTGGAGTATCCACATATGTGCTGGGGAGATAGCAGTGAAAGAAACAGAAAAGCATCCCAGCCTGAAAACTCACATTGCAAGCCCTGCCAGGGACCTGCAGGCCCATCACCCGAGGCTGTGAAAGAGAGATGACCTCAGGACAAGTGGCATGTGCCCTTCGTTTGCCTGAGGAGTCCTTGGTTGGGTCTCCCAGGCCAATAGGGATGAGGGTCGAGGGCATCAGCCCCTGGTCTCTTGTCTGGGGATCGGAGCCCTCTGTGAATGAAACTGATGTTTTAAATACTTGCACACCATGCCATGGTCTCCTTCCTCTGCTTTGTCCCCTCTGTCCTACATATATTGTATGTACGAGTCCCCTTCACTCAGGAACATGTTATAAAATACACTTAGCCACAGTGACAGACACATGCAAATCATACACATCTACTATATTGTGATTATTAAGTACTAATTGTTGCACCATGTAATCTGTCCCCTTTCTAGGTGGCATATCTGCTGTATTTACAATGGAATCATTACTCCCAAACATATTAGCCTCTGAACATCAAGGAAAGGGCAACTCCTTAATAGTTTTTAGTCCCCAATTCAGCAACTAGGGTAGAAAATGCTGATTTCCCTTTATATTGAGTAGCTGGCAGGAACTGAGCCTTGTTCTTTCCTGAGAGGCATGCAGAGGTTTCTTTTTTCATTAAGAGGAAACCGAGGCCCAAAGCAGTTAAGTGCCTTGGTGAATAATCCTATAACTAGTCAGTGATAGAGCTGGCTGCTGGTCATGATTTTCTACCCCAGGGTGTACATCATGGAAAAGAGAGGACACAGAAACTGGATCCTGGTAGTAAAGATCTATCTCCTCCCAGGCTCCCTGCAGCTTCATCTGGTTGGCTCTCCCTGGAGGCCACACTCAAGGGTTCTTTAGAACTGTTCCAGTGGGCCCTCTAAGTTTGGGCTGGTCTTGTAAGTAGGAGGTCCAAGGAAGATATGGACCAAGACAAGCAGTACCAAAGGCAGTACTTGAGAATTTGATGTCCCTCCTGACCACTATACTTCAGATATGTGCCCAACATTTGTTTGGAGTATGCTGAGGGGCACTGGGCATGGTAGAATTCCCCATGGCCTTAACTAATTCAATTTTGCCTCCAAGCTTGCAGGGCCCAGCCAGCAGTCATGGGGTCTACCACCCTTCCAAGTGGGCATCAAGCAGCTTAGCAAGTTCTTTTCCAACAGGATCATAATGGCAGTTTGGGTAGATTTAGTTTTATCCCTCTCATTACAATCCCAGGAATATTTCTGTGGTCCTCAGATTGCCACCAGCATCTGCTGTTTGTGTGGCCTGGCCTTTGATCTGACTGCCTAAAATATATGGCTTGTCATAAAAGATACTGAAACCCTGCCATCTGGGGCCATGTGGATGGAACTGGAGGACATTATGTTAAGTGAAATAAGCCAGAAAGACAAGTACTGCAGTTTCTCACTCATACGTACAAGCTAAAAAGGCTGATTTTATAAAAATAGGGAGTAGAGTAGGGGTCACCAGAGCCTGGGAAGGAGACCTGGGAGAGGGGATAGAAAGAAGTCAGTTCTCAGGTACAGAAATACAGTTAGACGAGAGGAATAAGTCACAGTGTTCAGCAGCACAGCAGGGTGACTATCGTCAAAAATAAATTGTGTATTTCAAAATAGCTAGATAAAGGTTTTTGATTGTTTTTAACATAAATAAGTGGTAGATGTTTCAGATGACAGACTTGCTAATTTCTCTAACTTGATCATTACATACTTTCACATATCTATGGGTACAGTGTGACATATATGTAATATACATATACAGATATATCTCTGTCACACTGTACCCATAGCTATGTAAAAGGTGCATAGGTTAACAACAACAACAACAAAAGCAATAGTAATCAAAAAGATAGGTCTTGCAGAGCAGAAGAGAAGCTCCTGACCTTGGAGTACAGCCCATTCTTGTTGCTTGTGTAACCTTTGCCAGGAGAGACTCATCATAGGGTTTTTCAGTTAAGGAATTTTTACTAATATTTCCTAAATTCCTAAAGGGAGGCTTTTAAAGGGGGATAGGAACCCCCTTAGGCATCATTGGTTCTTGTATAATAATTCAACTTATCCTAAAGATCCAGGCTGGCAGTATGAGAAGGAGGGCGGGAAGAGATTGAAAGTGGGAAGGGACTGGAGAAAGAGGAGACAGGATCCTGTCTCTGTGCCACTCCCAGGTGGGGTAGATTTAGAGAGGGGGAGGCTGCCCAGTCCCCACGGAGGACGGAGGAGCCCACCTTGCTGAGGAGCTGGAGCACAGCTTATCTGGGTATTTTGGGTGAACAACTTATGGGGCTCAGGGGCCGTGGTCCTCCTCACGAGCCCCGGTGGGCTACTCACCTGAATACCGAATCTTAAAGCCCTTCCGATTGTAGGCGTGGTCAGATGACCAGCGCAGGTACACGGAGTTGCTGGAGCTGGTAACGATCAGGGGAGCAGAGTAGTTCCCATTAAGGGCTTTCAGCAGAGGACTTTGTCCTGAGGGACCTGGGTTGAGAAGAACACAGGATCACAGGCTGTAACATCCTTAAAGAAAAGGAGGACAGTACGACACCATGTCCCTGGAACACCCCTTTAACTTCCCATGAACTTGGAAAAGCCAAAGGATCACAGAAGGCAGGCCTGGGGCCAGGATGTCTAGATACTGGCAACTTGAAGGACCTTGACTTTCTCTCGTGAATGCTGGGAATGGGGACAAGTTAGTGTCAGGTGTAGAAAGCTGCTTTTTTTGTATGTACACCAGAACAGCTGCTTCTTTGAATGCTGGTCATATAGGGGAACAAAGCAAGTTAAGCTAATGTCACTGCTTCTGTGGTCTAACTTACAAGACCCTTTTCTCTACGGTGACTGGTGCAGAACTTGGGGCACTGAGGATAGGCTATGTGTCACTCATCCAGCTGGTCACCACTGGACAAAACACCATAAGAAATAGGAGGCAATCTCTTTTGGGGTAGTACTAGGAGGGACAGTAGGTACTATGTGGCCAAGCACCATGAGGGATGAGGGTATTCCTGTCCAGATGTTGCTGCTGAACTCTCTGGCAAAGTCTCCCACTTAGCCTGTCACGACTGGATCTTCCCTGTAAGCATTTCTCAATAAACCCATGTCTCACCTGCTATCTCTGGATGTCTTCCTTGGTTTCTGCAGCCCACCCCACTAGTCTAGCACAACTGGGCTGGGGACATAGGTCATTCCAGCTCTATAGAACACAGGTGCAGACAGCAGGGCTTAAATGGCTGAGTAACTTTGGGAGTCAGCGGCATCCTCTGTCTGCACCCACTGGCATTGCTCAAGGGTTCTTTCCTCCTGAGCCCAGATCTTAAGCAGTGCTCTAGGAAGAACCTTCGTATAGCAGCTGGCAGGTGAGATGATATTTATTTGCCATTTTGGAACTTGGCCAGGATTAAGCAGCTGGTTGATGGAAGAGCTGGTTTTCAAACTGTTCTTCCATTTGGCTACCCTTCTGCATGCTAGAAACAGTTTGGTGCCTGCCGTACAGAAAAAAATATTTATTGAATGAATAGATAGCAGCAAAACTAGAGGAAAACACCAGGTCTCAGGATCATAAGTAACAGAGATCCCCAACATTTCTTCCAAGGCCTTTTGAGGAAGGCTTCCCCCTTCCTTTTTCCTATCATAAATACCTGGGACTGCACCCTGAGGGTGCTGATTCAAAGGAGGCACAGCACAAAGTGGGATAATCCATAACTCAGGGTTTATCACCCCAGAAAAGGCCCCGAGTGAAGGTTCTGAGCTGTTGAGAGAGCTCATGGAAGATTGGGAAAGTAATGGACCACACTGAACAAAGTAGGACCATTGTAACTGCTGTGGCAAGCCATGGAGGAAGGGGCCCAGAGGCTCAGAGAAGCAGCATGCTCAAATAGGTCCACTGTAGGAGAGCAGGACTCCCACTGCTGACTGTATTCCTTGGGAGCATCTGGAGGACACTCCATTTATTCAAGCAATCAAGAATGCACTGGGGAGGGGGATCATCAGTATTACTGAAGCCCTGAGCAATGGCTGTTCTTCATAAGGAGAAGCGGTGGGAGGAAAGGCTGCCATGGAACCAGGCTCTCTGGTATTAATGGGGATAAGATGATCTTAGGATACAGAGGCCAAGTGGAAGCACTGAACAGCCTGAAGCAAAGTTGGAGTAATTACTAAAATGGGTAGCGAGGTTAGAATGGCAGTTGGGAGGGCCTGATCAGAAGGTCTATAGATATGGCTCATAGAACATGGGCTTCCTAAGGGCAAGACGATGGGCAGCCAAAAAAGGAAAGACAAAAAAGGTATATAGATGTATGAGCAAAACAGACGATGACTAGATAACCAGCAGGCAAGGAAAGCTACCCACAATGGACATTTTCAATCTCTTGTCCCATTGGCAGAACCAGGCCAGGTTGCATTTCCCATTCTAGAACATTTCTGCTGAAGGAAAGGCTGAGTCCCTATGAAAAAGGACCCTGCAAAATAGTACCAATGGTATATAATAGTGATTTCTGTAGTTCTTCCCCTCAAAGTCCTACCACTATATACTCTAATAACTGAATATTAGAGAAATGAGAATGTCTAAATGTCTTAAAGTCTTTGGATACAAGGTGTGAATTGAGGCTGACCCCTGAAGATTCAGAGCCTATCAGGATTGTTCTGTTAGGTTGAAGTTGGTAATAAATGGAGCCCTGGCCCAGTTCTACCTCACAGTATAAACCTAACCAAGGAGTAACCTCGTTGGAACAGCTGTGCCAGATGTTGTATCTTCGTCAGAGCAGATTAACACAGTCTTGGTTACATAGATCTGGCAATGCATTCTTTTCCATACCCATCAGAAAGGAGGATCAGAATCGACCTGCATCCACATGAGGTAGGCCGCAGTATTGTTAATTCTTCTGC
Source organism: Geosciurus inauris (assembly GCA_004024805.1). Taxonomy (NCBI): domain Eukaryota; kingdom Metazoa; phylum Chordata; class Mammalia; order Rodentia; family Sciuridae; genus Geosciurus; species Geosciurus inauris. Next base: position 56,904 of record PVHX01001410.1, on the reverse strand, counting down.
ATTTTGTCAAAATAGAATATGAAGGATGGAAAGCCATCTGGACATCCTGCAGAATGTAGCATATTGGTTCACTATATTGAGGGCATCTTATTAATCGGATTTGATGAGGCATTAGGGACAATTAGTGGAGATGCCTTTGCAAGACTTATGATCCACAGAGTAAGATATAAATTCTACAAAGTTTGCAGTGAAATTTTGAGGGTGCAGTGTTTTGGGGCTTGTTGGGACATTCCTTCCAGGATAAAGAACAAATTATTGTACCTTCTCCTTCCCAAAACCAAAGAAGCAGCTCAGTGTAGACTTCTTTGTATTTTGGAGGCAGCAAGTCTTTACCTGGGAGCAAGGTATTGAATAAACCATTTATTGACTGATATTCAAGCATGCTTGTTTTGAGTGGGGACTGGAGAAAGAAAGGGCTCTGTAACAGGTCCAGCAGCCACACAGGCCATCAGATCCCACGGTCTTGGGGTATCTGCATAGGGCAAGACATCACATGGGGCCCCCAGTGAGGAAAACTGCAGCACAGACTCTCAGAGACCTGAAGCAAGATGGAGCCCTGACTCACCATCGAAGATCTCAAACTCATCATACTGCTTCTCGCTGAGGAAGTACTCCACCGTGAGGGAGATGTTGTACTCGGGTGCCACTCTCACCAGCCAAGAGCAGGTCTGAAACTGGGGGTAGCTTCCGGGGTAGCTCTGGCTCAGGATCACGCCCGTGGAGTCTGTCAGAAGCTCATTTGTTGGGCAGTGCACTTGAAGAAAGAAAGAAATGCCAGGTAAATGGGGTGAAGGTGGAACTGGGACCAACATATTTGCTTTTTCCTGGTACAAAAGATAACCATTGGAAAATCAGTATTGGAGCACAAGCAAGACCACATACCCATCATTATACTGCTGCATGGTATCAGGTGACTCTGGATGCTGTGTCAATGCTACAGTATTGCTGGGACTTAGGCATAGCTGGTTGCTGGGAATCACTTCCTAGCTTAGATGTGGGCACTGCTACCTGGCTTTGGAGTGGGCAGGGATGGTGCAAACATAGTATCAAAAGTAGGGGACCCCAAACTCAAAAGAATTGATCTCTAGGGTGGGTTAAATTTATGCAAAGATAGTGCAGGGTGGCGGTAAGTCCATGAAATTTTGGGCCAAACATATTTGGATTTATAGTTCACCTCTGTCCTTACAACCTGTGTGGTCTTCAACAATTTCTTTCCTCTCTGTGTGATGGCTTCTCCATATCCAACACAAGAGATACCATTTACCTCCTAGGATCATTGTATTATATAAAATATTAATTCTTTATGAGACATTCATTGTATGTAAAGTACACAAAACATAGTGCTTCAATAAATCTTAGAGATGATGATGGTGATGATGATGATGGTGGTGATGGTGGTGGTGGGTGATGGTGATGGTGATGATGATGGTGATGGTGATGATGATGGTGATGGTGATGGTTATGATGATGGTGATAGTGATGGTGATGATGGTGATAGTGGGTGATGGTGATGATGACAATGGTGATGGTGATGATGATGGTGATGGTGATGGTGATGATGATGGTGATGATGATGGTGATGGTGATGATGATGGTAATAGTGATGATGATGGTGATGGTGATGGTGATGATGATGGTGATGGTGATGATGATGATGGTCGTGTGATTGCATCCAGAGCAGAAAGGGTTAAGCAACACTTGGCTTGGCCTAAGTGGCAGTATTAACACATCTAAAGAAAAAATGTCCCCTTAAATGAGAACAGTCAGTGTGGACCCTAGGAATGGAGGAGTTGGAGAGGAATTGGGCTTTCCCATGTCACAATGAAGGGGTGGGAAGATGCTGGTTCAGAAGGGCTTTGCATACCTCAGGTATGGGGGAGCTGCTCTGTCCTGGGGCACAGGGAACACCACAACAGCAGGAGTAAATTACATGGGATCCATGGAAGCAAATTCCATTTGCTTGGTTTGGGGACTCCAAAGCAAAGTTCTAAGGACTAAATCAATCTCTTTTGTGCCCTCAACAGTAATAAAAGTATCCCATTACCCACAAAGGGAGAATCAGTATTTCACTGTAGATGTGCTGTTACCCAGGCTTCCTGAGTGTGCTGGATTCTACAACACAGATAAAAGGGAGCTTCTGGGAATGGAAGGCCACAAAGTAAGTCTGGGGAGGAGACTGTGGCTCTCCACCCGTCTCACCATTTCCTCCATCCCCTGCCTTCACAGAGGCAGGGCTTGCTGATCCACTCTGAGGCTGGGCTCACATGCAGAGGTTTGCTGTGGTCCCAAATAAGTTTCACGGGACTCATCCAGGATTCCTTCCAAGTGGCATTGACAGGCACATGCTTTTCCAGGGAGCACTTCTTTTTGTTTGATAAGAGGAAGAGGAAAGCAAATAGCTTCTAGATGGAAACCCACATGGCTTTTGCAAAGTTTGTGACCTTACTGACCTGATGATCTACACTGGCCACCAAGGTGAGGCGATATTTAAGTTTCCTTAGGCCTGTGGTCCCCTCTGGCCTCTACCAGTCCTGCTTCCTGATGCTTTTGCATTCTCATTTGAAACTGCAAATGGGCATGTTCTCTCAAATGGGATTGGTCCTTAGGTTTTCTTTCTTTGTGTCACCTTTATCAGATTTATGTATTAGTGTTTACAAGGTGTGCTAGAGATGATCTCGTCTTTGAACATTTAGTAGTATTCAATGAAACAAGCTAGTTTTGACATCTTTGGTGGGTTTCTTCTAATAAGTTTCTCTATTTCTTTTAGAGAATTTGAAAAGTATAAACTTTCTATTTTTATTGGGGTCAATTTAGAAAATTGTACTTTCCTAGAAAATAATTCATATCGTCTAGATTTTAAAGTTTATTAGCATAGATTTGTGCTAAGTAGCCTCATAATTTAAAAAATGTTTTCTTGTTTCAATGATTATATTCTACTTTTAATTTCTTATTGATTGATTGGTTGATTACATATTCCTGCTTTCTCCCTGTGCTCTTGATTAGGTCACCTAATGATTTGACAGTTTTGCTGCTTTCTATTTCAAGTATATCTTTTTTACTTATTTAGCAGTCAGGTAGTTTTTCTCTTTTAGAATTCATTATCTTTTTAAAATGCAAATTTTTGAGATGTAATTTATGCACAATAAAATATGCAGATTTTAGGTGTACCATTCATTGAATCTTGGAAAATATACATACCTGTGTAACTGCTACCACAATCAAAAGATATATTATTTACATTACCCTAGGAAGTTCCTTCATCTCCCTTTGCAATTGGTATGACCTGCCCCATTCTCCAGGAAATCACTGGTGTTATTTTTACAGCCATAGATTAGTTTTGCCTGTACTAGAACTTTACACAATTGAAATCATACAAGGATTATTTTTGCATTGACTTCTTTCACTGAATTTAATGTTTATAAGACTCAGCCCATGCTACTTTGCATATCAACACATTTTAATTTTTATTGCTCAGTACCCTTTGCCTGTATGATCATAGGATGATTTGTTTACTCATTCTCCTATTGATGAACATTTGAGTTGTTTCTTGTGTGTTATTATGGAACTCATGTAAGTTTTTTGTGGATCTAGGTTTAATTTCTCTTAAGTAAATAACAATAGTTTAAGTATTGGTATAATTTTAAATTATACAATAGGATAAGTATTTGTATAATCTGTATAATTTTAAAATAAATGCCCAGTGACATTTTCAAAGTGACTGCATAATTTTACATCTTAGCCAATTTATGAAAATTCCAGCTGTCCCACATCCTTGTCAGCACTTAGTACTGTCAGTCTTTTAAATTTTAGCCATTCTAGTGGGTGTGCACTGATATTTCACTAGGCTTCAATTTTCATTTCCTTGATGACTACTTATGTTGAGCAATTTTTCATGTGCTTATTGGCCATTTATACATCTTATTTTGTAAAATATGCATTTAATTCTCTTGTCTATATTTTTACTGGATTGAGTTAGAAAAATTCTTTACTTAGTCTGGACATAAGTTTTTACTTTTTGGTACTGGGGATTGAATCCAGAGATATTCTACTACTGAGCTACATCCTGATACCTTTATATTTTTAATTTTGAGATGGGGGTCTCACTAAGCTGCCTAGGCTGGCCTTGAACTTGCTATCCTTCTGCCTCAGACTCCTGTAGATACAGGTCTTTTAAGAGAATATATGTATTGTGAATACCTTCTCTTGTTCTGTAGTTTGCTTTTAATTTTTTCATTTTAGTTGTATAGGGTTTGTCTTTGTGATTCCAAGAAATGCATAGAAAATACTAGCTTCTAGAAGCTAGGGTAGCCAAGTTAATATCAGAAAAATAGAGTTGAAGTTAGAAAGCATTGAAAGGAACAAGAAGGGATATTTCATAACAATAAACATAATCTATCCAGAATATGTGCTGGTCATAAATAGTACCTATCATAGTATTTGAAGGAAAAACTGATGGAATTACAGGAGAAATTCACAAGTGAGACACTTTTAACATACTTCTTTCTCTGACCAAAAGAAAAGCAGCTACATAGAGTATTTGAAAAATATATTTAGATAAATAAGCTTTTATTGCATAAAAATCATTAGCCCTTGGGGAAGTGCAAATGAAGACCACAATGAGACACCAGTTTTTACTCACTAAAATGGATAGAATAAAAAGAGAAATAATATGTGTTGGCAAGAGTGTGGAGAAGTTGGAAGTCTCAAAACACGCTGGTGGGAATGTAAAATGGCTCAGTCACCTTGGAAAGTAGCCTGGTAGCTCCTCAGAAGGTTAGACAAAGAGTTTTCACAGGCCCAACACTTTGAGGTATGTATTTGTGTGTGTATATATATGTGTGTGTGTGTATGAAATTAAGACATATTCTCCATATAAAAACTGAGTCATGAATGTCATAGCAGCATTATTCATAATAGCCAAAAAGTGGAGTCAGCCCAAATATTCATCAACAGATGAGTTGCTAAACAAAATGTGGTATATCCATTCAATGGAATATTATTTGGCAATAAAAAAAGAAAATACTGATACATACTATAGTATGGATGAACCTTGAAAATATGACACTGAGTGAAAGAAGCCAGTCTCAAAAGACCAGACATTGGGGCTGGGATTGTAGCTCAGTGGTAGAGTGCTTGCCTTGCATGCGTGAGGCCCTGGGTTCGATCCTTAGCACCACGTACAAAGCAATAAAATAAAGACATTGTGTCCATCTACAACTAAAAAAAAAAAGACCAGACATTGTATGATTCTTTTTACATGAAATGGCCAGACTAAACAAATATATGGATCCTCTCTTCCTCACTAATAATCCCCCCTGCAGGTTCTTTCTGCTCTTGCTTCCCTAGGGCAGAGGAGAGGCTGGCCTGTTTCTCCATAGGCTACTAAATATTTGTTGTAGTACTGGAAGCAGCAGTAGTACGAGTTATAACAACAGCAGTTGACAGGGAGCCGTCATGGTGTGCCTGGCATTGTTCTGAAGTGGTTCACATTATGATCATTCCTCATAGCAGCCCCATGGCCTGAGTGTTATCATCATTCTCATTTCATGGAAGAGGACACTATGTACAGGACGGTAGGTGCCTTGCCCTGGGTCAGTGGAGGGTTGCCTGGTGAGTGGAGGGTTGTTTTGAGTCTGAGTTGGGGGAATAAGGAGAAATGAATGCACCTGCTGTCAAGCCACCACACTGGATGAAGACAACTGTGGACGTGGGGTCACCTGTCAGCACACAGGACCTTGAGCATATTTGCATTCTAGTAGAGCAGGGTTTGGGTAAGCCCAACTCTCCCTAAGGACCCAGGATGTTCTCCTTCCAATGCTCAGTATGCAGCTCCAGGGAATGCTCAGGTAAGGAAAAGGGAAGACAGAAATAAATGTGGCCACTGTGGCCCGTTCATAGCCCAGACCTCAGAATAGGGTGAGGACTTATTCCTCATTCACTTACTCCTCAGCATTTGCCACGTGGACTCTAACTTATGGGGCAGGGACTGAGCTAAGAATTGGGACTAGAGAGAGGAGAAAAGCCAGGGTTTTGTCTGGGAGGAACTCCAGGCCCAATAGACAAGTCTTGGTGCAATTACCTTCGCATATTGGGGGCGGGCCTTCAAACTGCAGAGAGGTTCCAAGTTTGCAGGTCAGGATTTCACTTCCCACCAAGGTAAAGCCAGGAAGACACCTGTAGCGAACGATGTCACCTGCCAAGAGACCAACATGGGGATTCTCTGGAGCAGTTGGACAGGGCTGTGAAGTACCCCTTAGAACCTCGAACCCTCTTCCAGGCAAACAATCCATGGTGGGTCTCATTCTGTTCAGACTTCAACATCTGGCTCAAGTCCAAGCCAGTGGTTCAGATAACCCCTGCTTCCCTCTCATGGCTCAGCCATGGATGTTTTCATAGTCTAAGAAATTCAAACCATCATACATGGATTTATTTCTTAAAATCATGCTGACTTGAATCCCAAGGAAAACCACTTTCCTGGCTCCTCTTCCTGGGTATAGCATAAAGGAAGAGGGAGGGTATTTTGGATGCAAACTCGGTTGATAGACTATCAACCCTCTTGCACAGGGCTCCTGCTTTTCTCTGCCTGGACAGGAGGAAGAGCTGAGCCCTGCTGCCCAGCCCCTCCCTCCATCCCTGGCTTGCGGTCCTTGCTATCTGGAAGGAGGTACCTACCTATGTTGAATTCTTCATTCTCAGTGACAACTTCAGCATTGGGGAGGATGGTGGGAGGCGGGCACTTGGTGAGTGGATAAGCTGAAAACAGGAAAGAATCTGAGTCAGGGCAAGAGCATCACTGGGCACGCAGTCAGTCATTCATCTGTTCAATTCCTCACTTTCTCAGACCTCACTCATTCACACAGCAGATATTTATTAATGAGTATTTATCTGTACCTGGGACAAGTTTAGCCAACTACTCTTTTGCTTATCTTAGGTAATCCTTTTTGTTTTCTTGGTATGTTTTGGGTGCAAAGACCAGGAACCATCTTTCATAACTGATAATAAAGAGGAAGACAGCAATGGTCCCCAGCACTGAGGGAAAGAGGGGTAGTGCTGAGCACCCCCCTATGTTGACACTTCTGTGTGTTGAACCCCCTAATTCTCATGTGGCTGATCCCCTGTGAGGCATTCCTGTTTTACTTGTGAGCAAGTGAAATTCAGAAAGGTGAAGTTCCTTCCCTAAGGTCATGTGGGAATTAAGTGACATTGGCAGGATTGGAATCCAAATGTGGCTGCTCCCAAATCCCATATTCTTTCCACTGTGGAGCTTCGATGTCCTGCTTGTGGCTTCTGTGAGCACCAGTTTATCTTTGGCCCAATATGGCTGACCTCAATGGATGTCCTGACTGCCCTGTGGGGCAGGGACTGGATGGCCCTAAGGTGAAGAGTGGGGTTCCCGAGGCAGAGGCCAGTGGGGGCTCACAACTTGGCTTTTATCACCTGGCACGTAGTTAAGTGCTATCTGTTAGCTGCCACTGCTGTTATTATTATTTGCCAAATTACCCCAACCCCTGCTATGTTTTTTAAAAATAGTGATTTTAAAAACGATATGTGTTAATACATTGTAATTTTTAAAAAGCTTAGATTTTCTATGAAAACAGTAGGAAGAAAATTAAACCCATGCATCGTCTTCTCAGAGATAATCAGTTAACCTTTAGCCCTAAGAACTTGGAGTATTTGTTCTTTGCATATATAAATATTTTTCTCTTACCAAATTTGCGTATGTTATATACTTTGTGCCTATTCTTGCCAAGTATTATTACAAGAATTTTCCCATATAATTAAATTTCTTCAAAAATATGATTGAGGTGCTGGGGCTGTAGCTCAGTGGTACAGCGTTTGCCTAGCATGCGTGAGGCACTGGGTTCAAGCCTCAGCACCACATATAAATAACATATGATTAAAATAAAAATCCATCAACTAAAAAAATTTTTAAAAATATGATTGAATGATGTCATAGGATTTAATCATATAGATTTACTAGAATTTGTAGCACAGAGTTCTGTTCTTTTTTTTTTTGTGGTACCGGGAATTGAACTCAGGGTTACTAGACCACTGAGCCACATCCCCAGCTCTATTTTGTGTTTTTTTATTTAGAGAAAGGATTGTAGCACAGATTTCTAAAGTTAACCGCTTAAGTTTCCAAAGTTTTGCGATTTAAAAAACTGTGATGAAATCCTGCAGACAAGAATTTTTGAATGATTTTTAAAATCTAGGATTGATTAAAGTGCAGCATCTCCTGTTGAATGCCAGGAATGTATTTCTAGAAATCAGATGTTAACTAGGATTCCTTTTTCCAATATTTTAAATGGGAAAACATTATAATGCACTTTACATCAAAATCCAATAAGAAAGGAAAACACCATAAAATACAACTGTGCAACAAGCCATTATGTTAGAAGTCAAACACATAAAACATCCCTTCATGGGCATCCAACTATTAAAATGACTGTACTACAGCAGGGCCTGGGTGCGCTACAGCACACATACTTTGTGTCCTGAACCATAAACATTCAGTGTGTCCTGAAAAATTTCTCAGATTTAAGACTTTAGAAGTTTCATGATGTAAAACTCTGGGCAGAAACTAGGGCGAGATATGAAAGCCACATGGCCATGTGCTCAGGACAGGTGTGAAGTGGTAGAGGGCCGCTGGCCATGAATGGCTTGAGTGACACTTCTCAGCACCAGTAGCATCTGGGATGTGTGCTCCACTGTGGACCCAGAGCTGCTTTCCAAATGCTCACGTGGGAGGCTCTCGTTTTACCAACTGCAGTTGGGATGTCATTTGGGACTTTCCCTGTGTATAGTTTTATTTAAAATGTCCTATTATGTTTGGGGGAACCTAACTAAACTTTTAAAAAAATTATTTTATTTATTTATTTGTTCTATTTAGGTTTACATGATAGCAGAGTGCAATTCATTGTACACAGATGGAGCACAACTTTTCATTCTAACTTGAAACTTTTGTACAGTTGTGTTGGCTGAAGAGTGTCACTTTGAGAGATATGGGAGCTTTATGGAGTGTGGGTATTAAAACTCAAGAGGTGCTCTTGAGGTAACCGAGCCCGAATAATCTTGATTTCACAGAAACCAGGAGGACCGTGTCTGCACTTGGTCCACTGCTATTTAACTCTCCAGGAAAACTGTTCCAATGGACATCATCCAGAGATGACAGTGTGTCCATCACCAAGGGCCATCGTTTTTCTTTCATTCAATTCTCCCAGTGTTGACCTATCGAGGGCTTGCCTTGCGTCAGGTGGTGTGTCCAGTGCCAAGGAAACAAGAATAACAAGCAGACGGTCCCTGCCCTCCTAGGACTCAGAGCCCACTGCGGGAGTCATCAATTTCAATCTTTGTCAACTTGACACAAAAAACTGGCATTTATTTTCTTTTAAGTGACATCTGATAACTAATTAGGTTAAACATTTTTCATAGACTATGGGCTATTTATGCTTTTCTTTTAAAATGTCTATTCATATCTTCTTTCCCACTTTTTTTTTTTTTGTACTAGGGATTAAACCCAGAAGGGCTTAACCATTGACCCACATCTCCAGCCCCTTCTATTTTTTATTTTGAGATAAGGTCTCCCTAAGTTACTGAGAGCTTTGCTAAGTTGCTGAGGCTGGCTTTGAACTTGTGATTTTCCTGCCTCAGCCTCTGGAGCCTCTGGGATTACAGGTATGTGTCACCACACTTGGCTTTCCCACATTTTAAAAATGGTGCATTATAATTGTGCATACTGATGGGATTACATAATTGTACATGTGCATAATACTCATTATAACCATGTAATTTGGCCAGTATCACTCTATTCATGTCTTTTGCTCCTACTTTTCATACAAAAATTTGAAGAACTCCAGATATTCAAGATTGACCTTACCCTGCTAACTATATTTTCACAGTTTGCCATTTGCTGAATTTTATTTAGAGCACTTTTCTGATTGTAGAAATATCAAATTTTTAAAATTTAGACAACTATCATTTTCTTTAATAGCTTTTTAAAAAAACTGGCACCTTCCATTCTTAGCTGCACACTTACCTTTAAAACTTCTAAGACGTGCTTAACTTTTCCAAAAAAAAAAAAAAAAAATCAATAAAAAGAAATCTCCACTTAAACACAGCCTGGGTATTTTACATTTTGTGGTTACTATTTGGATTGGGAGTGATTTCCCATTGCATTTTTAAAATTATTTTTAAAAAACTTACAAATTTCTATTCAATACAGAACGTTTATGGAAGGGCAAAAGGAAACAAAACAAAAATTTCCCATATCCCCCATCTAGGTATGAATATTCTTGGCATTTTGGTGTACAACCATTAATCTTTCACAGACACCTCTAACCCAAATCCCCCCAAAACATGCTCTTACTACATCAGTGGCATCCCACTCTATGTACCATGTTTTCGCTCCAGTGCTCTAAGGCAGGGCCACTCAAGGCTGACTCCTCTGTTCATTTTTTGTCTGTCCTCCGCCGCCTCCTCCTTGGTGGTGAGGCACTGCTGTGGGCTAGTCAGATTCTAGTACTGTTAACATGGTCACTGGCAGACAGGTGGGGTCCTTGCTCTACATGAGCAGCTGTGCACTCAGTGGTGGCCATTGAGGCCAGTGTACACTGTGCTCTTTCTTATCTTTTTCTGCTTGCCCTTCTCCAGGCTGATGGGTATGCTAGATTGGCCTTTTGTTTTGTTTTGATACCTGGGATTGAACTCAGGGGTACTTGACCACTGAGCCACATCCCCAACCCTATTTTGTGTTTTGTGTAGAGACAGGGTCTCACTGAGTTGCTTAGCGCCTCGCCATTACTGAGGCTGGCTTTGAACTCACAATTCTCCGGTCTCAGCTTCTCAAAGTGCTGAGATTACAGGTGTGCACCACCGTGCCTGGTCTGGATTGGCCTTTCATCTGAAGCTTTTAAAGCCAAAGTTGGTTTCTGTAGTTCACTTGAACTTACCAGTTTTTTAAAACTGGTGCTTTATAGATATATGTGTGGCTCAGTGGCAGAGCACTTGCCTAGCCTGTGTGAGGTCCTAAGTTTGATCTCCTGCACCACAAAAAAAAGGCTATAAGAGTATTTTAGAAATAGGGAGTTAGATTTCAATAAACTTGTATTTTTCATAATAAAGAGATTTTACTTTTACTATTTTATCTTACCCTGTGTTCAGTATTTTTGTTCCTAAACAGTTTATTTGCTTTCTACCTTTATATGAAGATGTTTTACTTACCTCTTTTTTTTAGTGATTTAGAAACATTTTTAGAGTGACTAGAAGTATACTCAATGAATTTATTAGTGACTGCAATGTATACTTGAAGGCCTTATTTCTGTAATTAGCAGAGTCAACAATTGACTCCACCTCAGTGAAAGACAAGGACATCTTCCCATCCCTCTTCCATCTATTTGGGCACTTGTTAATATGAAAATATTATTTTAATATTTTAAGAGTGATTTTTGTATTTGCATTCTGCTTTGAATTTATATTTTCAATTTTTTTTAAATTTTTTATTTTTCATATTTTCAATTATTACTTAGACTTAAATCTGTGTTTAGCTGGTATCAACTATTCCCACTTTACTCTTTTCATTAATGTGTGTTCTTTATTTTGAGTTCTTGGTTCATCCCCCCATTGGGTGATTACGTCCTTGAATGAAGTTCAGATTGAGACTAGGGAATCACTGTCATTAAGCTCCCACATCCCAACAGGTGACTCCTTCTTCCCTTCACACACAGACCCCCTGCATTTTTTTACCTTACCCATCTACAGAAGTGTGTCTTTTTTTTCCCTGCAATCCAATGCCAAAAATGTGTCTGCGAATAACCCGACTTTGGTTCCTTTATGGTAACTTTCTCAGCCTGGATGCTAGTGGATTTCTCCTACCCTCCATCCTTAGAATTTGAAAACACTGCCTGGCTGTTTTTGATTTCTCTTGCTATACAGTGAGCCCATTCACTCTACCTGTACAGGTCTTCCTTTGTCTCAGGAAAGTTTCATTTATTTCTGTTCTATCCATTTGGCTCTTTTCTTCATATTTTTTTTCTATCTATATGCAGGATCTTTGTTCACTGGCTTTCCTGTTCACCATCTTCTCTCAATCAAGTGCAAGTCTCCGTCCTTCTCCCTCCTCCTGTAGACATTTTTGGGTTTGCTCTCAACTTCTCTGAATTGTTTTTTCTACAGTGTAGGTTCTCCTTGCTGATTCCTGTGCTGATGAAAATTGTGCTATTGCCTTTCTTTTCAATCTAATTTCTTGTTATCTAGCTCCCTTGTTAACTACAAATTTTAATTTGAAAGAGTCATAAAGATATAGGAAAAGTTGGAAACACAGTACAAAACCTTTTATTCCAGGAAATATTTGAATGAAAGTAGCTAACACAATGCCTCATAACCCTGGAAATTTTAAGCATGTGTTTTTCTACAAACAAGCACGTTCTTCCACATAAACACAAAACAAGTATCAAAATCAGGAAATGAACAGGATATATCACTGCCCTTGAATCCTCCCATCTCATGCAAGTCTCTCTGCTTGCCCCCGTAATGTTTCAAGTAGCAGAAAGATCTGGCTCAGAATTGTGTTGTGCTAGTTGTTATGTCTCTTTTGTCTCTTTTAGTCCTGTCCAGTTCTAAAGTCTTTCCTTGACCTTCATGGTCTTTACACATTTGCTGAATACACACTCTGAATTTATAGCATGCTCCTCAGTTTAGGTTTGTCTGATGCTTCCTTTTGATTAGACTTAGGCTGTGCATCTTTGACTGGACCATCACAGGATTGATGGCGGGTTCTTCTCATTGCATCCTCTCAGCCAGGGTCTGATTTCTGTGTGTTCGATCACTGACGATGCCGACCAGGATTGCATGATCATGGTGGCCTCTTCTAGGCTTCTCCATCCTACAGCGATTCTAACTCACTTTGTAGCTATTTTAAAGGAAGAAGTTTGAAACCACGCAGATACCCCAAACTCCTAACACTTGCAATGAATTCATTGATGTCTGGGTGGTTGGACACAGTGTCTTGTTTTACTCCACAGGTGGCTATTTGTTAGTATTACTAATGACTTGGATGTTCCGATTATCACCAATGTGTTCGGCAGGAGTTCTTCAAGCCGATGTCTATGTCCTTTTGACATGTCTCCATCTCTCCTTGGGCATCTCCTTATTTTCTGCCATAAGATACTTCTGGCTCATTTTGTATTTCTCTGCCTCAGCCTTGGGATGAGCCATGTCTCCAAGGACCCCTGGTCCAGCTTGGTGGAAAATGTTATTTAGAAACCAAGATCTGCTGCTAGATGTGTGCATTATTATTGGGGAGACATGGCTCCAAAGCCCTCTCCGTGGAGAGAGCTAAGGAGCATGTGTGTGCACAAATGCACGCATACACGCACACGCACATGGCTGAGTATTGAACAGTGTAAGTTCACACTGATATCTCCAATGCAAAGAGATTGTATCCTAAGTTTTGCTCTTCCCATATTTCTAAGTCTCTTTTCTGAGAGTGAAAAGCTTATTTTCTGTTATCCTTAACATATTAACTGGAGCCAAGTTCTCTTTTTACTGTACTCTGCCTCCTCACCCACTGGAGCTCTGACTCCCCTGCTTGGTCTCCAAAACCCTACACAGATGCTAGTCATCTTATTCTGGGCTCTGACATCCTAGGCCAGCTCCTTCCCTGTACAGATACTCTCTCGTCCCTCATGGGCTTCAACCTCCCACGCCAGGCAGCCCTGCGGGGGGGACTTCCTTCTCCTCTTTGGGGCCTGGGTTTCAAAGGTTCCCATTCCTTTCGACAGGTGTGGACATCTATTCTGCCTTGTTCCATCTAATGGCCTTAGGACTGAATTGTTCAGGAAGGAAAAGGACTTAGTTCCTCTTATATTTATCCTTTAGCCAGAGCTCTCTTCTCAACTCTGCCTGTTGTCTTAACATCCTACCTTTTAATGGGCAGTCCACATGATCTAGACCCCTGTGTAAAAGCAGAAGCAGATACTTTCTAAAATTTACTTCTATTTCCTAGATAATAAATCTTTTCAAGGAAAATTTTCTCTGTAATTTAAACCCTATTTTCTCCTTTTAAAAACAATCATAGAATCTTTTCATAGGTTTCCTTAAGGTACTTTGTTTTTCTTCTTATTGGTCATTATATAAAAAGAAAGTTACTTAGAGCTGATGTTAGTCTAGGAAGGCGGACGTTCTCTGCCCCACCCGACTCCCACTCCCAACTCTTTGCAGGTCTAACTTTTCCTTTAGTTCTTGTCTCAAACACTACCTCTTCAGTTGTCCAGAATTACTCTACAGGAAGCAAGGTTCCTTTCTGATTTACTTGCTGTCTTAGCCTCTTACTTGTTTCTCTCATAGCCCTTATTACAAATTGCAAAGATTTTATTTTTCCACTTCTTCGTTTGCAGTCTCTCTCTTTGGAGGAAGGAAACTCATTTTAGCTCATAGCAGGCTAAAATGCTATGAGAAGCGAAGATACAAAAGGATGCTCAACCTCATCATTAATGTAAAAGTGAAATGTCATTTTCATGAATCCACCAGACTAGTAAAAATATAAAGGTTTGATAAAGCCCAGTGTTTGCCAGGGTGCAGAGCCATGGGAACGCTTCCTGACTTGCTAGGAAGAGTGTGAATGGTTGTGACCACTTTGTAAGACAGACCTCTCATCACCTAGTGAAACCACTTACCTGTGCATGCTTACCACGTTGGAGTCTGGAAAGGCTGGTTCTCTAGAGAAACTCTGATGAATGTGTGCAACCTTCATAAGAAGGAATGCGCAACGATGTTCGTATTGTTTGAAATAAAAGAACCTAAATGTTCCTTAACAGTAAACTAGACCAGCAATTGCATTTTCATGTGATGGAATACTATATGGCATTGAACATGAGCTCAGAGCAATCACATGCATCAGCATGAATTCAGGCCCCTGAAGAATATTTGCTGTGGTTTGCCTCCTAAAGGGATGCAAGAAACGTGGTCACCAGCGTGGCAATTTTGAGAGGTGGTGGCACCTTGAAGAAGTGGGAATGAGTGGGAGGTAATTAGGTCATTGGAGGTCCTGCCTTGGGTGTAGTTGCCACTGCACCCTAGTTAGTTTTTGTGAGAGTGGGTTACAAAAATAGCAAGCCTGGCCCCTTGATTTCTCTGGCTTCCTGCTTCTCTCCATGTGATCTCTCCCACACTCATTCCCATCCTTGTGATGCTATCCCCGATGAGGCCCTCACCAGAGGCTGAACCTATGGGGCTGCCTGATCTTGGACTTTCAGCCTCCAAAACTGTAAGATAAATAAACTTCTTTTCTTTATGCATTAGCCATAATGAGGCATTTTGTTATGGCAACATATCTAACAGACATTTATAGAATAATTCCATTTATATAGTGAAAATAACATGCAAAATTAAGCAAAGTTTAGTTTTGGAGAAATATACATGTGCAATAAAATCATAAAGAAAATTAATGAATGAGTCACAAAAACTTCAGGATCATGATTAACTCTAGGGGTAGGGGAGGATCATGTGCTGAGGAAGGAGTAGGGACTTTGAAAGCCCGCTTATTCTTTTCCTTAGGCTCAGTAATGGTGTTTATTTTATTCTTTAAACTGCATATCCATGCTATATACACTTCATATACCCGTGACGTCATCTACTTTTTATCAAAATTCTCTGAGGTGTGGGACAGGACACTCTGTCATTTGTTTTGCTCTAGCCTAGTGCTTCTGCCGCTTGAGCCCCCCACCTAACACAGGAGTAGGTCCTTTCTTGGCCCAGGCCCTTGCCCGCTTCTCTGGTCAGTGAGGCCTTGGGCTGTGGTCTAAGCTAGTGCCACTTAGTCTGTTTGGGCTAGTATAACAAGTTATGATAGCCCGGGTGGCTTACAGACAATAGGAATTCACTTCTCACAGCTCTGGAGTCTGAGAAGTCCAAGATCAAGACATTGGCAAACAGGGTGTCCGGTGAGGGCTTGCTCACTGGCCCAGGTGTACTCACTGTGTTCTAACAAGGAAGAAGGGGTAATGAGCTCCCTCGGGCCTCTTCAGAGCATGCTGACCCCCTTCATGAAGGCTTTGCCCTTGTGATCTAATCATTCCCAAAGATCTCACCATCTCCTTGGAGGTTAAGATTTCTCCATATGGATTTTAGGGGGACATAAGCATTCGGACCATAGCAAGGGCCACTTGTCTCTTTTGAGAGGCAGAAGGGCACAGTGCCCAGGATCCACCCTGAAGCAAGTACCCCTCATGAGGACTTGCTTGGGAGAACTGGGGAACAAGGATGGCCTAGGGCTGGGTTGAGGCTCCTTCCCCTGGTCCTGGCACAGGTAGGAATGAGAGATCTGGCCTAGTTCCAAGGCAACACCTCCCCTGCTCCTCCATAATATTAAAAGAATAACCATGACGATAGTGACTATTATGGCCACCACTTTTACAATTTTGATCTGAAATATCTCCCACAGGCCATGTGCTAAAGGCCTGTGCTTGGTCACCAGCCTGTGGTGCTATTGGGAAGTCGTACAACCGTTAGCAGGTGAAGCCTAGTGGAGGGAAGTGAGGTCACGAGGGCCGTGCCTTGGCGGGACATTGGGACCCGGCCCTGTTCTCTCTCTCTGCTTCCCAGCTGCTGTGAGGTGGGCAGGCTTGCTCCTCTGCACCCTCCCTGACTCGCCACAGGACCAAAGCAAGGGGGCCAAGCAGCCATGACTGGAACCCCTGAAACCACAAGTGGAAATCAACTTTTGCTCATTTAAATAGTTTATTTCAGTTATTTAGTCACAGTGACGGAAATTGGACATAGCCTTTTATTGAGTACTTTTGTACCTTGGGCTTGAAGCTAAGGATTTCCATGCATCATATTATGTAATCTCGTGAGGTTAGGTGCTGATATTATTCCCATTTGGTGAATAATAAAACTGAGGCCTAGAAAGGTAAATTGAGAGACCCATGGTCTCACAGCCCATATGTGGCAGGGCCAGCATTTGACCTTGAGCCTATGACCCTGGAGTCCACACTTACTCAGGGGAGCAGTGACAGAGTTGGAATGAAATTACTTCAAAACATGGCTCTCATTTTTGGAGGGAAGACGTGTGTTCAACAGGAGGGGTGGGGGTACTGAGACCAACCCAGAGGGCAGAGTCTTGTCTCTGGGTCACACTTATACTGGGTCACAGCTCCTGGGATGGTGGCCGGAGCTCCCTGTGTCTTTACATTATTGTTTCTCCCTGTCTCTAGTTTTCTGTAGCTGCCTCTTCCATGGGCTAAGGGCTGGACATGTTCAAGTTTCTATAAATGTACTCATACCAAACAGTCACACCAGAGCTGATACTGCAGAATCAAAAGACCTGGGTGTTGTTCCCAGTTCTATCCACATATCCACTTTAAATGTCTCTGTAATCTTAGAGGCCAAAAGGTCCAAACCATTCATGGCATAGATGAAGAAACAGGGGTCACACAGTCACGTACACCTGGCCCAAGGTGGAGCCAGGAATTAAATCCCCTTTTCCTGATTTCCAATTCAAATATATGCAATGCTCTGTAAATTGTGAACATGGACATTATTCCATACAGGGGCTCAAGCCCATAGAGAATTTTCTATGATTTTTTAATGCAGTGTTTGCTATAACAACATGAAAAAATATCCAGGTTCATAACTAACTTTGGATTCTTAGATGAGAATGAGCTGCCAGCAAGGGCGAACTCACCCTGAACTGTTCATGCTCGTCCTACTTGAAAGTACTGTCTTTGCTTAAAATAACAGCATTCCTTGAGAATGCTGATCCCTCTAGAGGGGAAGTACCCTCTAGAGGGTGCTAAGGGACAAGCGGGGCACAGGTAAATGGACAGGTCAGCCCATGAGTTAATGTGAATGAATGAACTTGAGGAGACCTGGGCTTGGCACCCAGGATCAGCCTCACAGCCTTCTGCCCCCATAGTACGATGAGGAGGATAACTTGTACTGATGGAGTCCTGTGCTGTGAGCTCCCACGCAGGCTAGTCCATTTACCTCTTGTGACTCTGGGGACTTGGAGACTTAGAGAGGCCATAAGACTCACTCAAAATCAAATAGCTAGCAAATGGTGGAGTCAGGAGTCAAGTCTCATCTTGACTCAAGAGCCTGCCCTTCCCACCAGGACAAGATTCATACTGACCAGAGAAGGCGATGGCAAAGATCCCACCCATGGCTGCATCATGGTGGAACTTGAGCAGGACCTGGTTGGTAGAACTGTGCACTGTTTTCTTGGCCAAACTCCGAGTGAAGACTCCGAGCTGCGGAGACGTCTGCTGTGGCCCATCCCTGCACGTAGGAAAGAAGGTCCTGACATGTCACCAATCATGGTGGCTGCCTGCTCTCCTTGTGCCATCAGTGGCCTTAAGAGAGACCAGGGATGGGTGACTGTGACTCTTCTTGCACCCAGTGCTTTTTCTCCAATGTCCTAAGTACCTCTCTCCAGCCCCTCCCAACTCTATCTCCCAATGGAGTTGATGGAATCCGTGATGCTCACATCCATTCTTCAGTTACCTGATTTTTCACCAGCCCAGTCCCTGAAATGGGCTCCTGGGGAAACATAGGTGCCACAGAGCAGGGCTGAGAGTCTTACTGCAGTTCTCAATCAGAGCAGCCCTAGGACAGGGCTGAGGAACTGGTGTAGATCCTCATACTGTTATCCATGCCAGACCATTTTCTTTTCCCCAAAGAGACATACCCACATTGCCTTTCTGGACCAAGGATTTTATCTCCAGAACTTATCTAGTCCTTCCTATCTACTCTTAGCTATTGCTTGGAAATTTAGCCAGAAATTAACTCAGGACAGTCTGATTTCAATGATCCAGTACTGGGAGTTTTGGAAAAGAATCTCACTATCCCCTGATGATTCTCCAAATGGTGCTAAGATTGAAATAAGGGAATTTAAAAATTACACTGCATTTTTGTTCAAAGATTCCAGTGGTTTAGAAAAAATACTGTCTAGGAAACCCCACTTATTCACAAATAACCTATATTTTCAGCTTAAAATTAACTTGTTTTATTATACATAACTTCATAAATCAGCATTGAACTGTCCAGTTTAGTAACCACTAGCCACGTGTGGCTATTTACATTTAAGTTCATTAAAATTAAATAAATTTTAAAATCAGCTCTTCAGTCACTCTAGTTACATCCAGCTGTTCAGTAGCACATGTGTCTAGAGGCTGCCATGTTGAACCAAGCACTCACTGGCACACGTGGCTAGTGGCTATTGTACTGTATAATATGGACAAAAAACTTCTATGAGTGCAGGAAGTTCTGTTGGACAGCACTGGCTCAGCATGAGATGGCCAGAGGGACTTCATAAAATTCTACCTCTTCCCTTAGTCTTGGTAGCTTATCTTAGGTACGTGTAGAAGGTTGATTTGAATTCTGGAAACAACGAGGAAGCCTCATTATTCATGCCTACTCCCAATCACACCTCCCTTGATACTTTCACTGGCCCCTATGAGGGACCCAGGTTGGGAGCCCATTCCTCTCATCACTCTCCCTGTGAAGTATCATAGTGATTAACTGGAACTGAGCCTCAACCCAGCATAGAACCCACTAGTGCTCCTGGCTAACTGGTTGTTGACAACAGGCGGCTGGCCCTACCAGATAGTGATGAAGTCTCCAGAGGGCTCTGTCTGCAGCAGGCTGAGGTTGAGGCGGACACCATGACCAATGGGCACAGTGATCATCCAGACACAGTCCTGGGAGCTGGAGTATGGACTGGGGTAACCGGGCGAGTACACGGTGCCATTGGAAGACGTGATGTTTCCACCACAGGGAACTGTCAAGGAGGGGACACAAACAGACGGATGAGTGCTGGAGATTCCTACCCACCTGCAGGCTCAGAGGGCTTCCTAACATATCCCAGTTCCCAGCACCAGTGATCCCAACAGGGGGTTGTGTGGATGGTGGGGAAGAGACTGGGCTGAGGGTGCCTGACTCTACCCACCAGCCCCACGCCCTGCTGGCCCTCAATTGTCACTGAAGGTGCCTCTGCGGGCTGGTCTCACCCTTGGCCTTCTTCTCTTTCTCATGGAAGAGTCCTGTCAAGAAGGAAGGATTCAGCCAAGCGCCATGGCGCATGCCTGTAATCCCAGCACTTTGGGAGGCTGAGACAGGAGAATCACAAGTTCAAAGCCAGCTTCTGCAAGGGTGAGGTGCTAAGCAACTCAGTGAGACCCTGTCTCTAAATAAAACACAAAATAGAGCTGGGGATGTGACTCAGTGGTCGAGTGCCACTGAGTTCAATCCCCAGTACCAAAAAAAAAAAAAAGAATGAAGGGCACATGGAGGCTATCCTCTCTCCTTCTCCCACCTTTCCTAGGAAAGGGGAGGAGCAGGCGTTAGGGTGAATGCTGCAGTACTTATTCTGGGAAGACCTAAGAGATCATACAAATGTCTCTTTTCTGTTTGATTTGCTTTCTCTGTAGTGGTCCTTCTGGACTTGACTTAGAGTTGAGGATGTTTGTGGGAGGCTGAGGTTGGGTTCAAGTCATAGATAGGCCATTTATTGACCAGAGAACCCAAGACAAATAGTTTAGTTCCTTGGAGTCTGTTTCCTTACCAGTAAAGTGAGGCTAAGAATACCACTCACAGAACTGTGGTGGCAACTAGGTGAAATGATGCCTGTGAAATGTTCACTGGGCACGGCTCAGTGGTAGAGTGCTTGCCTGGCATGTGCGAGGTCATGGCTTTGATCCCCAGCACCATGATAAATAAATAAATGGATACAACAAATGTGTGAATGAATAAATAAGTAAATAAATCCTTTGGCCCAATTTCTTACCCACAGAGGAGGCATACACTACATAGATATGATCTTCTCTCCTCATCTTCCTGTTCCCCAAAAGTAAGACCCAATTTTAGATTCACTCTGATCTAGGCTTTAGGCAGAGGATGAAGAGGCTTGAGGCCTCCCTGGTATTGGGACTCAATTGTCAGCGATGTTGGGTAAAACAATAACAATAACAACAGAGCCCAAATACCCTGGTCCAGAATAATGAGTATTTAAGGTTGATACAGAGCATCAAGCAGATAGCTAGATGCGGGCAGGTCAGACTGAGGAAAAAGAATCCCACTTGCAGAAGGCAGGTTCCTATGAATGAAGATTTATCCTAAGAGCTGTGCACATGGACATGCCATCCCTGCTCCATATGGGCAATATCCACTAGGGCCAGGCAAGGCCTGGGGAGACAGTTGGAACAGGACACTCAAGTCCTGGGTCCACTGGGACCCAGCCAAGAATACCACCCATGGATGGTACAGGATGGGGCATGTCATCATCATGAAATTCCAGGCGGGTATTTGGGGGAAACTGTTGTCTGGTCTTCTGAGAGAAGTGCTCCTGGTAGAATTCACCTTTAGGCTCAGACCTGAGAGGTGACTGGGACTTAGCAGATTAGAGAGAGGAAGGTTACCTAGGAGGACACAGCTTGGGAAGAATCAGAACACTGGGAGGGAAGTGGGGACCAGCTATTCTACATTAGAGTGTGGAGTTTACGCCAAGGGAGCGGGGAAGCCTTGCCCATTTCTGAGCAGGGGCGTGTCTTGGGGGCTCACTCACTGCCTGGTGAAGGAAGCCCTGAGGAGTGAATGCAAGGCTGTATGTGGATTGGCTCAGTGGGGAGTGGAGTTTGACCAATGAGGAGGTGCATCTGTCTAATGGCCTGGGTTAAGGCAGAGGTGGTGGGTTGAGGAAGATGAATATGAAATAAAATTAGCATGTAGAAAGCAGGAGTTGGTGCATATGGGAGATAAACAGAAGGGACAGTGCCCAAATTAGGGACTCTAGGCGTGCCTGTCACTAGATGGGAATTTCAGCTTCATGACAGAAAGATAGTTAAGTTCAGTTTCCAATATGTTGGGATTTAGATGCCTCTGAAATAACTGAAGATGACAACGATGATGATGATAATAATAATAATTGAAGATAATAAGTAAGCAATTAGATATTCAGGTATGGTTCTCAGTAAGGAAATAAAGGGTGCAGACAAAGATGGCATTTGGACATGGGAGTGGATGAGAAAAGAAGAGAAGGCAGTCTAGAACAAAACTCCAGAGAATAACAACACGTAAGGGACAATGAAGAGATGACTACAAAAGTGGGCACAGGCAGAAAGGTGGTTAGAAAAGCAAGAAAATACTGTGCTGGCGAGATCAAGGAAAGCAGCTGTCTCAGGAGGGAGAGGAGCTTCTGGCTCTGAAAGCAGACTGAGAAAGAACTGCTTTTGTCTCTCCCCCGAGATGCCACAAACAAGGGGTAAGGAGGGAACAAAGTCTTCAGTGAAGCTGGTCACATAGCACATGATCAGACAGCCGGTCCAGAATGACCAACTATGCATGGGATAGTTCTGAAAATCTGGAAACTAACTGGGGGCTTACTAGTTTTAGAAATCAAAGTCTTATATTCCAACTCCAGAAAAGCTCAGTGCTGCAAACAAGGTCTTTTTCTGTCTGGGGAGTAGAGAGTGAGAGTTCACTGTGAGATCCTCCAGCATTCATGAAATGACCTGTTTTGCTAAGGAAGAAACTGAAAGTTTGGGGCTGACAGAGTGAAAAAGGAAAGAAAATAGAATTCAGATGTGCAGATAGGTATAGAGGCTATATAACCTCCCAGTCATCCTGGTCTGGTCAAGGAAGAAGACCTGGGAAAGTGCCACCTCCAGCTCCCTGGTGTGATCAATTTAGCAATCTCCAGGAACATGGAGGAAGGAGAAAATAATGCAGGTGTGGCGGGAGACGGAGAGGGAGTAGGATTCTTAGAAAGAGTCTCATTTTCTTCTCCCTTTGGGAAGGCACCATGGTTAACTCAACCTCTCTACCCCTCAGAATACCACTGGGCTCCTATACCTTCATCTGCAACCTTCCCTTCCAACTGGGGACATCTCAAGGGCTGGGTATGCCTTTCCCTTGGCTATGGTCCACATCTCCCCCAGGTCTTCCCTAAGGCTAGCTGTCATCTGGACTAGACTGGGTTACATACTTACATGAAAATAGGATGAATAAGGTTTATAGGGACCACTGAGTATTGGTGATCCCATGGAGGCAGGAGGAATGTGAGGCTGCTCTAGGTCTGTCTCTATGACCACCCCAGGAAGGATCATCGGGGACAAGGGAGGAACATACCTTCACACCTGGGCAGAGGGTGGTCCCAGTTCCGGTTGGTGCCATGTTGACATGTGAGGACAGGGTGGCCAGTCAGCTGATATCCTGGAAGGCACTCGAAGGTCACTGATTGTCCAACATTGTAGCCAGCTCCCCTCACGATGCCATTGGCAAAAGGCTCTGGGTCTGGGCATTCTTGAAGTTCATAGGCTGGGAAACATCAGGAGAAGAAGTCATTTTATTCTCTTTGGTTATTTTCTTTCCAATCACAATATAGGAGCAGGAGAGGGTTAGTGCAGGGTGAAGCACCAAGACTCCGATGAATCTTTGTCACTTGCTAGCCGTTGGCTTAGGGTAAATTCTGCAGTTTTTATATCTCCTAGTTTTCTTATTTATAAAATGGTTTTTGTGAGGACTGAGCAGAATCTCAGATGCATAGCCCTTTGCATGTTGCTGGCACATGCTAAGAGCTCAATAAATGTTATCTATTATTAGTGTCCCCATGGGAAAAGGATGCTCAAGGAATACATTGCTAGGTTGAACTGCTAGTCATTGAGTGCCCATCTGGCCAGGCACCAGCCTAGGTGCTTTCATGTTGCAAATCTCATGGAACAAGGATTGAGATCACAAACACAGGAAGTGGCAGTGAGGACCAGAGGGGACCTGTCTGACTCTGCAGAATTAGAACTGACAAGGAAGGAAGGAAGGCATCTGGTGGAAGTCAGCCAACCCATAGCAAAGCTAGTGACTTTTCAGAGGGACAAGCCGGGCTGGTAGGAATGTGTGACTGTCACACAAGCAAGTCCCTCCAAAGAGCAGAAATGAGGCTCCTATGAGAATGCCTGGGTCTGACTCAAAAGAAGATGCCTTAATGGGCAAAGCTGAGGCCCATCCAAAAGGGGGAGGTGCTGAGGGAGATGCCGAGCGGGCACCGCAGAGCAAACCCTTCCACTAATTGGGTCCACAGGACGAAGAGTATCCTCTGTGGTAGTAATTGGCCTATTCTGCAAAGGAAATTGGTGTTGGGAGGAGAAGGCTGGTCCCCTAGCAGAAACTCTCAGCGGGAATAGCTGAGATAGAATGAGTGCTCCTGAAATGGATGCATTTATCACATGTAATAACAATATAAATAATGATGGCTTCACGGCTGATGTGTCCTGTGTACCCACTCTGCCATCATGGCTGAGGTCGGTGTTTCATGTGGTGGAGGAAAGAAGCCTGGTGCCCAGGGAGGCCACGGGATGGGATGGGGTGGGAGCTCTGTGGACCCAAGGACTTGAGGAGCCTGAAGAGGGTGGCCGAGTGTGAGAAGCTGCAGCAGCCTTGACGAGAGGGGCCCGTGTCACCTTGGGGAATGTTTGGGTGGAAGGAGCTTTTCAAAAGGAGAAAATCTTTCAAGAGACTACCTGGATTCCTTTCAAACTGAGACACATCTCAGAGCCTGGAAGGAGCTTCAAAGGGAGAGCTGGACCTAGGGGACAGAACCAAACCCTCTGAGGAGAATTCACTGAGTTCCCCAAGACAGGACTCCTTAGGGACAGGAGCCGGGTTGTCCCAAAGGAGACACTTCAGTGGGAACACACGTAATTTCAAACAAAGTGCCACCATTTAAAACATTATAGTGATGACGCCTAACATTGCAGAACAATGATATGTCTTAATCGTTTTGCTAAGTTCTATGTGAACATGATCCTCCTGAGAAGTGTTAAAGGAGTGAGTGAAGTCAGTGGACTGGGAGCCTCCGTAGGAATAGCTTATGAGGGTGGAAAAGGAAGCCCCACCCTGGAAACTCTGGAGTGTCCAACTAAGGCATTTGGAGGAAGAAGGAAGAGTTGGACTTCCTCCAAGGACAGCCGAGGGACCACAAAGGGAGCTGGGCCTGTTTGACAGAACTAGCCTCAGTGGGGACAGATGGCTCTTCCATGAAGCTGAGTCTTTCCATAAAAAAAAAAAACCTGGGGAGAGGGCAATGCCCAGAGCTTGTTTACAAGGCATGACTCCACAGGGACGAGGGAGGGGTAAATGAGAAATGTGGGCTTATTGGGCAGGGAGAATTATCTGGGCCTGTCACAGATTGGAGACCTCAGTGGAAGTGCCTGGGCTTCTGGCACTAGAGACAACCTAGTCTGAGAGGTGGGGATCTCTCAAACCTTAATGGAAGCCAAGTTCCATTCTCAGAGGAGCAGGTGACCTAAGGCCCTGTGTGGCTCCACGGGTGTCATTAGGATCACGGCACGTGGGCAGGTGTGGAGGAAGTAGTGGACCTGTGACTTAAGGGGGATGTCTGGGCAAATCCTGAAGGTGCAAATGACAGGATGGGGCTCCTGTCCTAGAGGGAGGCTCCCCAGTGGACAGCACTGTCCTCTCCTGGTGCAGTGGTGGGTCTCCAAATGCAAACTCAGGGCCCTGCCCCCGCTGTCCTCCCCACAGGGAAAGTCCTCAGAGGAGGGCTGGGTGTCTCGGATGTGTGACACCCAGCAGGCAGGGTCAAAGGGGGAAACATTGACCCAGAGTGTTGGCCTGTTGTCCTGAAGCCTGAGGAACAGTTGGAATCCTTGTGTAGGGCAGGCTCAGCAGGACTCTCTCCAAAGGAAGGGGAAATCTGGGGCTTGGGGATTATGTGAGTCAGGGGCTAGGACCTGGTGGGGTGGTTAGGTCTCTTCTGGGGGTGGGAGGAGTCAGTAGAGAGTCTGAGGTCACCATCCAAAGACAATATTTACAAAGACAAGAGGGCTTACACACTGGGCCAAGCAAGAGTAACTGTCCTATCACAATGGACTCAGTGGGTGGACTATGGCCATTTGGGAGTGAAGATGTGGGGTGGGCCCAGAGCAGCTGTCCTGTAACAATGGTGGTGTTCCAACAGTTACATTTATCAGAGAGGACAAGCCTCAGGGAGAGAGCTCCAGTATTAAATTGTGTCTCCTGCCTATTCAGATATGAAATCTTAACACCTAATACCTCAGAATGTGACTTACTGGGAGAAAGGACCTTCACCTATCTTACCTACATTAGTCTTTAGGGTGGCCCTTGATCCAATATGGCTGACATCTTCATAAAAAGGGGAAATTTCAGCAACCTCCATACCATACTATTTTCCATAATGGCTCTAATTTACATTTCCACTAAATGTGGAAGGGCTTCTTTTGTTCCAAGTCTTCCTCAACTGCAGAAAAGTGATAAATGTTTAAGATGGTAGATAATGCTAACAACCCTGATTTGGTCAGATACAAGGTATACATGTATGGAGACACCATATTGTACTTTCTAAACATGTACAATTATTATGTGTCAATCAAGACACAAGAGGGAATTGGGGACAGACACATCTGGAGAACATCATGACAAGATGAAGCCAGAGACCAGGAGCCAAGCAACACCAAAGACAAAGATGCTGCAAACCACCCAGAGCTAGGGAGACACCTGGAGCCTCGTCACTACCAGCACTGTTTGCTGAGGCCCAGCTCTTAACTGGGTCCTCCTGCCACCCACCCCCTCTGCCACAGGTGACAAGCCTACTCACACTTCCCGAAGCTTCCTGTCCCAGGCAGACATGCACACTGAGGAGCATTCTTTGTATAACCAACCCAGCTGCAGCCACCTGGCAGGATACCCTTTAAGGCTGTCCCTGGATGAGAAGCCCAGTCCTTGTTTGGTACTCCTCTCTGACTCCACACTATGCTGAGGGAAAAGCCACATCTCTGAAAATTACAAATAGCATGGTGCTCTGTATACAGAAAAACATGGCTGAAAACTTTGTGGAATATTCCTTATTCTTCCCTGTTGCCTATAACATAGGCATGGTGAAGCACAAAAAAAAAAAAAAAAAAAAAAAAAAAATCTGAGAAAATCACATCAAAAGAACACTGGTTGTTTCTGGAGAATAATCCTGGGTTTAGAGGTCTGTAGAAAAAGACAGCTTAGCCTTCACCCAGAATGTTTCTCTCTCTCTCTCTTTTCTTCTTCTAACCAGGTGAATGTGTTGGTGGATTGTTTGTATGATTAAAAATTAACTTGAAAAGCCAGGCTCGGTGGCACTTGCCTGTAATCCCAGTACTTTGGGAGGCTGAGACAGGAGAATCACAAGTTCAAAGCTAGCCTCAGCATGGCAAGGTGCTAAGCAACTGAGTGAGACCCTGTCTCTACATAAAACACAAAACAAGGCTGGGGATATGGCTCAGTGGTTGAGTGCCCCTGAGTTCAATCTCCAGTACCAAAAAAAAAAAAAATTGAAAAAAGAAAATCGCAAAATGGCACTGATAGTATGATTCTATTTTGGCTAAAAATGTAGTAATAGAGCTACAATAGTATATGTACATATACACTGGACTGTTAAAAGCTGGTATCTCTGTGTAGGGTAGTAACGAATAGGATTAGAAGGGAATTCTGACTTTCTGTAATGTATAATTCTGACTTTCTAATGATGCATGAATATTAGTGTCACCACAAAATTCACACCAAAACCTAATCCCCACTGTGAAGGTATTTGGAGGTGGGGTCTTTGAAAGTCTTTCCTCATGAATGGGATCAGTGTCCTTATAAAGGAGGCCTCAGAGATGTCTTTCGCCCCCTCTGCCAAGTGAGGTCACAGTTAGAAGGCACTGCCTACCACCCTGAAAGCAGGACCTCTTCAGACATAGAATTTGCCAGCACCTTGTCTTGGCCTCCCCACCCTCCATGAATGTGAGAAATAAATTTCTGTTTGTAAGCCACCCAGTCTGTGGTACTTTGTTATAGCAGCCTGTGCTGACTAACGTAATGTGCTCACAAAAACCTCTATAATGTTTTCATTTTTTTAAAAGCATGTTCTGGTATTGAAAAAAAATACTAAAATATGGGAAAAAAATCAGTGCAAGAATTTTGGAAGAGTTTGGAATAAATGATTCAGTCAGTCTCAGTAGGAAAGCATTCAAGCAAGAAGTTGAGCCCACTCAGGGCCACGTACAGCTGCACAGGTTTGGCACAATCCCCACAGCCATAAGTGACAGATGGCCCATCACACAAGGAAACCTGAATTGGAGTGGGAAGGGGCCTTTCCAGGAAAAATGTACCAGCAGCAGTGAGGCCGGCTGCAGGGTTTTGCCTTAGGAAATTGAGCCCCCATGAACACGGCTGGGTCTCACACAGGAAAACCCATCTCATTGTGCTGGGGGTGCTCCTTGGGTTGTTATCAGAGTCCTCCATCCTGTCCTAGGAAAGCTTTGCCGGTAGTCATTGGGCCTGATTTATAGAGAAGGACCCTGAGGGGATAGTTCAGCTTCTCAAGCCTGAGGGAAAGTGGCTGTCTGGATGGTCAGGGATGCCTGGGAAGGAATTTGCCCAGGGAAAGCTGTTGGGTCTAGACATTTGTGGAGCCTCCGAGGGCATATGGGGGCTGCCGCTCCAGAAAAGTGGCAGTACTTAAGTTGTCAAAGGGGGATAGGTGGCCTCAGGGCCAGGAGACATGTCATCAGAGGGCAGCCTCAGCACAGGCCTGTTGCTCTAAATCACCCCTTCTGGGGTTCTCTCTCCCCCATGTGGAAGGCTGGGAAGGTGGGTGGCTTGGGGCAAGAGACAGGGGTGGACATAGGAGCCCACGGGGCACTCCTGTCCTTACCCTGATACTCCAGCTTGAATCCAGGCCGGTTCTGGGAGTGGTCGCTGTGGAAATACACGGTGGTCTCGTGGGAGGTGGACAGCAGGGCACTGGGGAGCTCACTTCCGCTGAATCTACCCATCATGCGGCTGGTCTCATAGGGGCCATTCCGGATTTCTATGAAGTCATGGTTAGGCTCCGTGGAGAAGTTCAAGAACTGGATGTGAGCTCCTGGGAGCAAGACAGGGGCAAATAGTGTCAAGGCCATGCAGTCTTGCTTCAAGTGTGCCCCCAAGAAAGCATCCCTGGCTGAGCCCAGAGTCCCCACTGCTGACTTCCCACCAGTGATGGCTCCCAGGACATGTTTTTTGAGTTGCCCATCCAGTCCCTTCTCTTGCCTTTAGGCAGGACCAAAAAAAACCAAAAAAAAAAAAAAAAAAAAAAAAAAAAAAAAAAAAAAAAAAAAAAAAACCCAAAAAAAACCCCCAAAAACCTGTTAATCATTCCAAAGTGAAGGCATCAGACATTTCAAGGCCCATCCTGAGTCTATCTGACTTCCCTGAATGCAAAGTTTAGGGTCATTGCTTGATTTAAGTGAGTGACAAGTCTAACATCATATAAAGATAGCATCACTAAAATAAACTTTTTACTTAAAAATAACAACCCCATACTTACTCATGACCTTTAGCACTGGTATTTTCTAGAACCCTTAAGATGATTCAGAAACACAAGTCTTACAAGTCTACATTGTCCCATTTGTTCCATTAAGAAGCCAAATGAAGTTCATACTTTTGGGGATCTTAGTGGGTCAATCAAGGTCT
This sequence comes from Geosciurus inauris, assembly GCA_004024805.1. Lineage (NCBI taxonomy): Eukaryota > Metazoa > Chordata > Mammalia > Rodentia > Sciuridae > Geosciurus > Geosciurus inauris. Next base: position 27,411 of record PVHX01001410.1, on the reverse strand, counting down.
AGCAACCTGACAGGTGAAATGAATCTAATGAAGTACCTAGTGTACATATTTATATGTGTTTTGGAGGATGGAGGTAAAACCATTAATATCTGTTTACTGATAAGATTTTTCAAAATTGGATTACTATGACAAATGTTACTAAAGAAATCTCTTACTGAGCATAGGAGAGTTCCCACAATATATTGTCAATTGTGAAAATCAGATTTCAAAAGAGCATGTAGAATCCAATTCTGATTTTTTGTATGAAAAAACCTAGAAGAATATTCATTCATTTGCCAACAATATTTTCTGAACATCTGCCCTGCAGTAGGACTGTGCTTGGCATTCCAAAGGATGAACAAGATCAGAAAGTCTTCAAGAGTATTATATTCTAATGGTGGGGACTAAGCTGTTACCGATTATCTCTGCATGATAGGATTACAGACTGATTCTGAGTTTTCAAATTTGCTCATCTGTACTTTCTAATTTGCTTAGAATGAACACATCTATGTAATTGAATTGCTTTTGCATCTGATTATGTGAAGAATAAAACAAAGATTTGACATATAACCTTGAAGACCCTTCATTTCCTTCCCTGTCCCATCCCCCCCTTTCTTCCACAGAAGCAGTCACCAGGGTGAATTGGGAAGATATCCTTCCACTCTAGCTGTAGGTGCTTAAATGTATGTGTGGGTTTATGTGTTTTAAGTATTTACATAAATGATAGTATGTTTTAATACAGTTTTAAAAACTTCTTTTCTACTCAATACTGTGCTTTCCAAGGTCAATTCATATTAACATACAAAAATATAATGCATTCATTTTAACTACATATTAAGCAAGTCCATCTTATGATTTACCCAAACACACAATCCACTTCCATTCTGATGAACCTGTACACTGTTTCCAAATTACAGTTTTGTGATGTGTATCTCTACCCATTGCCGGTGGAGCGGGCATTTGCCATTCCATCCCTTGGGCATCCTTTCATGCTGGAGAGCACTGTCCCTGCATGCCATAAAGGGCTCAAGGAGCTGGTGGAAAGAGCTGGACTGTGCTCGCCATCTAGTGGCGGCAGCATATAAATGCAGAGGCTCTTTACCCACCTGCAGGCAGGGGATCCTGGCCTATGTGACCTGGCATGCAGCAGTCTTGCTCCCCACAGCCTAACTAAGCACCCAAGATTTAGAGATAGCATGTCCTCGTGGATAAATACAGGCCTCGTAGGGAACAGGTGCCCATTTAACCTTATTTGCCTCTGCATGTGGCCCTTTCCCTGCCCCTCATCCTATGTTCCTCAGCCCGGAGCCTGAATACAGAGCCTGGGACTCCCAGATCATATCTGCTCTAAAAACTGGGGTCTCCCAGGGCTGCCAAAGTGTCATCACTTTGTACCCAGTTTCCTTCAGAGTGTAGTATTACATAGAAGACTCTGGCCTTGGGAGGGCCACCAAACTCCCTTTCCTCCCAACTGGCTTTAAAGAAGCCCAGCTAGACCTATTGGTCTAATCAGAAGACACACTCCTGGCCAAATAAAAGACAAAATGAGCAATTTTCATTTCTGAGACTCCTAGACTGGGAGGTTCCAGCCTGTTCAGAATAATTCCCTTGGGACATTCTTTCCTAAGAGCAGAGCAATTGATGATTGGGGTGAGATGCCCCCCGTGCACGGCCCATTAGCTCCATGTCTGTGCACAGCCTTTATCCCTTTAACAGGGATATTTGGGGTCAGATTATATTCCTGTACATGATGCATGAATCGCCAGCAGTTAAATTTCATACCCAGATTTATGTCCTCCACACCCAATAACCTGTATGTCTGGTGTAGACCATGTCCCCTCCCCCTAAAGCCCTTCCAATCTCTAGGCCAGCTAGAATGTGCCTAAGAAGAATGCAAACTCGGTTTCATATTGACCTTAGCTCAATTTAATTAGGATGATACATCGGGTAGGAGAATTAAAAGCACAACTTGAGGCCCAGTCTTGGTAAAATGGATTTCTTTCTTTTTTTGAACTGTCCCTGGGTAACTTCCCATTCCACATGTCTGGATTTTAGTTCACTACTCAAATGATAATGGTGGAACCCCTAACATGCTCTCCCCCTTGCACTTTCATCTCTGTCATTCTTTTTTTTAAAAATATTTTTTAGTTGTCGGTGGACAGAATATCTTTATTTTTATGTGGTGCTGAGGATCGAACCCAGTGCCTCACGTGTGCTAGGTGAGCACGCTACCACTGCGCCATAACCCCAGCCCTCATCTCTGTCATTCTTAATTCATCCTCAGGACTGACACAAGAGGTCAGCAAGGAGGAATAGAGAAGCAGAGCACTGATTGGATGTGGTCAAGGTGGTGCTGAGCTGGCCGCAGACTACTGTTTTAACCCAGGGGCCTGGGCGGGAGGTGCCACCTTCCCTAGGAGGTTGTGGAGACTCACCAAAGCCCACGGGCAGCACTATCTTCCAGGAGCAGTCCACGTTGCTCGGGTAGTTGCCTGGGAAGCCGGGGCTCAGGATCACCCCCTCCATCTCTTCCACTGCTCCTCCGCACTGCGCTGTGACAGGGACATGAGATAGGGTGTTAGGACAACATCAAGGAGATGGCAGAATCATGCCAAGCTCTTACAGCAGCAGTTTCAAACCTTTCCAGAGTCATAAGCTCCTTTGAGAATCCAAAGGAATCTCCCCCAAAAGCCAGATACCTGGGTGAAACTGAGTCTGTAAATTCAGGAAGTAAAGTACACCCCAGGGTAAGTAGGAGTCCACAAACCCAAGTGATGACTCTCTTTTTTTTTTTTTTTTGGTACCAGGGATTGAACTCAGGGGCACTTGACCACTGAGCCACATCCCCAGCCCTATTTTGTGTTTTATGTAGAGACAGGGTCTCACTGAGTTGCTTAGCGCCTCGCCATTGCTGAGGCTGGCTTTGAACTCGCAATTCTCCTGTCTCAGCTGGGATTACAGGCTTGCGCCACTGTGCCCAGCTCAAGTGATGACTCTTGACCTTGAGCATGCCCCTCACAGATTAGTGCCCTCTAGGGTATGCAGGAAAATAGACGGAGGTCTGCTCCAAGAGAAGTCTGACCATTCCGTACACTTTCACTCAACTCTCTCCCTCGCCTCACTGTCTGATCGACTCTTCCAAGACCACAGAAAACGGAGAAAGAAAGGGGAGGGGATGGCCATGCATTGTATCCCTTCTCTGTGCCAGGTTTTTCTAACAGGTAAACCTCCTGTGATTTTTTTCATCTGGTGGGCAGAGGTTTCCAAAAGTCATGACAGCTTTGAACGAGAGAGGTTACAAAACCATCAGTCCAAAACTACCGACTTGGAACAAATTCAGAATATCAAACTTTTTTTTTTTTTTCCCGGACTTGAACTTGAACTCAACAATATACCACTAAAGGATGGAAATGAATGGATTGAAAAATCTGGGCTCTCTTACCAATGCAGAGCGGAGGCGGGTAGTTCCATCGTCGAACAGTTCCAGGCATGCAGGAGATGTGGGCGTGGCCCTGGAGAATTAGGAACAGGGATGCACTGGCTGCCTCCAGGGGCACAATTTTACATATAACCCAGAATAGGGGCTGGTTTAGGGGCCTTGTGTTAAGGAGCAAGATATACAAAGACTCTGTTCCAATGTGGGATTTCAGGTAAAGTAGAGGGAGAGAGATTTTGGGGGAAGGCCAATTATCAACAACCATTACAAAGAATTCTCATTACTAAAGGTTTCCTTGCGAGATTCCTTTAATTACTAGATTCCCTCATGGCCTTCAAAAACAAATTAAATTTTCTTAAAGTCCAATCAAACTCAGTTTTGCAGGAACACGTTCTAGGTTGGCTTGTGCTGAATCGTTGAAGTCAGCAAAGTCTATCTTCTGCATGAACAGCTCTGGGATGTGATAATGGTCCTCATGGGAACAAGTCCTCATGGGAATTAGGGCTGCTCCCTATTCTTTGCAGATGGCACCTCTGCTGATGCAAAGCTGGCTAATCAGATCTCAGGGGACACCCGTCCTGCCCTGGGGTGTCAGGGGGAGGTACCTGAAGGGCATAGCCTGGCTCACACTGGAAAGAGACCACATCATTCACCAAGTAGCGCTCGCCGGTCTTCACTCCGTTACTGGGCACAGCAGGTTCTGGACAGCTGCTCAGGCCCACCGCTGGACAAGACAGAGACAGACGGAGAGGAGAAAGGACAAGCCCAGAAGGTCAAGGGGACAGTAGGCTGAGGGCGCTCCTGGCAGCAGGGAGAGTAAGGCGTGGGCCCAACTGGTGCTTTCTTGAGCTTCTAGGCCAGTGCCCCCCAGTATTTTCACCTCATAGTGCATAGACCAAACGTCCCTGGGGCAGGACGACATCATCCTGGAGACTCAAGCTGCCCTGCCTGCCCACCACAGGCCAGGATGCTCTGGACCCTGGTTGTAGACCCCCAGGCCTCTCTGGAGGGACCTCTCCCCTGTCTCCTCTGCTGCTTGCTCCCTACTTCCTTCCTTCCTCTTTGCCCTAACACAGTACCTATGGGTTGAGATGCTGGAAGGGGCCAGACGCCTGGGTCTTAGAGTGTCCCTCTCTGGGACAGAATGCCCTGAGAAAAGTTTGCCAGTGGATAACTCTCTCCTCTGCCTTAGTTTTTCCTGTTGTTTTTGAGGTTGGTCTGGCTTCTTCTTGGAAGTAGTACTGGTCAGTGCTGGCCCTCACTTACCGCCTGACCTCGTAATAGCCTCCCGCTTATCCTTTGCCCCAAGCTGCTGCTGACCCAGTCCACCTGCCCTCATAGGTGACTGACATTTCTTTAAATCTCTCCTTGAATCATGGGCCTTTCTTGCTCATAAGTCTGAAGTGGGTCCCTGTGGCTTATCAAACTGAGTCCAATCTTTTCATCCTAGGCCTCTGGCATCTTTGCAACCTTGGCCAGGCAGGTCCCTTTTCTAAATCACCTGCATAGGCTCTCAAATTCTCCTTCGCTCTCCCTCTTGGCTTTTCAGATTCGACCCCTGCTCATTTAGTCCTTACCATATGCCCAGCATTGTACCTGGGGTTTGGCGGGGGCACCTGTCCTAGTCCTCTTGTTCCTGTGCCATCGTCCCTGTGGGAGCAGGACTCACTGAGCATGTGCCAGGAGCAAGGCCAGGCAGGGGAGTCACGTGCCTCTCACATCCCCATGAGGCAGGCCTTAGCCCCCATTTCACAGATGAGAACCCTGGCCAAGAGAGGCTGGGCATGTGCCCAGGAGCCACACAGCTGGGACTCATATCGAGCCTAGTCTGAACCCAGCTGTGCCAAGAGGAGGCCCAGCCCCAGCCAGCTGGACTCTTGCTTGCCCTGACTCCTCCTCTCCCCATCCGACATCATCCTTAGCCTGCTGAGTCCCTTCCTGGCTGACACACAGCACACCAGAGTGCAGGGCTCCTGCCTGGGGGCTTTGTGCTTCTTCTGTGCCCTGCAGGAGCCATTGCAGGTGGAAGCACTTCAGATGTATTAATTCCTGCGTGTTGGACAGGACATGGAGTGCCCTTCTCAGGGAACAAGGAGGCAGAGGGGTGACTGTGTGCTGGCTGCTCTAGCGGGGGAGCCTCTGTCCTCCTGGTGGCTCCCTTGAGAGATACAGGCTCCCTGGGTGTCCATTGCCTTCAGGGAGACAGGTATCCATGGAAAAGCAACAGGGAGGGGCTGGTCAGCCCACGCCACCAGCCACCAGCCCATCTTCTTTTATAGCAGCTGGGGAATCCTCATGGCATATTCAGAAGTAAGACTAATAACACATTTTGTTTTCTTTTGAAGACACTTTACATATAATGAAATGCACAAACTATACGTGTACCTTGTCAAGTGTGATTGTCATGATGATAAATATGCACGGGCTGTATTTTAACAAATGCTTGCCCCTGTACTACCCAAACCCCCATCAAACCTACAGAGCCCTGCTCTCCCTCCAGAAGTCCCCTCCCACCCTTCCCAGGCAGCTCCTGTCCTACACGTGCTCTGAAGACGTGACGCTTGGAAGTGAAGCCTGTTTGGGCCTGTGTCCAAAACCTCAGCAGCTGAGGACAAGGATTAAAACAGTCATCCAGCTGAGCTGAAGGACTTCACCTCTGCTGTCTTCAGGTCTCTTTCTCAACAATGCACCTCCCTATTTAGTGGGGTGGTCACAACGTAGTGACTTGAAGCCTATTACTGGGAAGGCAGTAGTGGATGGAAGGAGAAGGAGGCAGAGAGAGGAAGGGAGAGAGAACAGAAGAGCATGTGGGGGGTGTGCACTAGGGAGGAAAATGGGGCTGGGGAGAGAAAAGGCAGGGAGGCGGAAAAAGTCTGTTCTCGTTGCTCTTCCACTGAGCAGCTTGATTTTAAGCCGTGCTTATAACAAAAGGAAAAATTATTTTTTATCATATGTAATTTATTACTTTTGAAAGTGTATTGTTCCAGCTTCCATTTCAATTAAATAAAAATTAAGCATGAGTCATAGAGGTAGATGTGACTCTATAGCACCCCTCAAAAACCATTTGCGTGCACAATAGCAGCTCATTCTCCATCTTCTGCACCCTCTTCATAGATTGGCAACAAAACACAACTACAGGTTCTTGGCTTCTAGGAATTCCAGGCTCCAAATATCCCTCATGAGAGGACAGTGCATGGGAAATGGCACCTGGGGAGAACTACCAGTTCCCTAGGACAGGACAGAGAAAACCAAGCAGGGGGGTTTTCTGGGAATGAGGCCATTGAATGACAAAGAGACTTAGGAAGGAAGTACGTCTTTAAAAGAAAGAACAAGCAATAGTTCTAGGAACATTTAAGAACTCAAATTAAAGTACTGGCTAAAGAAACAAAACTGGAGAGAACAGAGAAGAGAGGATAAAGGGAATAATGTGAATTATTTGATAACCCAGGCTATTTCAGTCCACCAGGTGAGTGAAGCCATTTCTCTGTGTGGGAAGAAAGGTCTCAGAGGTCTCTGTCCTATCCTCCATCCTTTGGGGTCTTTGCTTAAGCTGCCCCAGGCCTTCTCATCAGGTGAACACTTCAGTTCTTTAGGGGTTGAGCATCCTGGGATCCCACTGGCTCTCCCTCCACCACCTGGATAAAGTTCATTCTTCCAGGAGACCCAGATGGGCATCTGCATAATACCCAGTGCTGACCCCATCAAGTCTCTAGCACCACTGGAGCCTTCCATCTGACTGACCAATGTTGTCACAGGTAGTGACGCCACCCATGCCTTCCCATGTTTCCTGCTTCTCATTCCAAACCTAGCTCAGGCATTCCCTTCTGCAGCGCCTTACTTAGCTAAGTCTAGCTCCCTTCCTTTCTTGAGCATATCAGGCTGCACTAAGATTATTGTTTCCACATCCATCTCTCCCTGTACGCTCTGAAGGCAGGATCTATCACTTACTCTTTATTCTGTAGGTACCTAACACAGGGCTTGGGTGCATTTGCTGGTGTTCAGTGTTTCTTCATGACATTCACTTCTCCACCTGCCCAGGCAGAAGTGTCCATTCTCTCCTTTGAGCCACCACTCTGCTATTTAGAGACATCACTATGAACACCAATAATGCTGTGATATACTTCTCTAGGCATCTGCCTCTCATTGGCAGACTTGGATGGGACTAACCCATCTTGATCCTACCTAATCCTACTACAACCCGGCAGAGCACCAGGCACATTGTAAATGCCCAATGATAATTTCCTGCCACCTGCCTGGTCTTTCTTTACCTAGTGGGGAAAGGAGTAAGGAAAGTAGTTCCAGGATAAATGCAGTCTCCCCACAGATTCTTTTTATGCCTTACAACTCTTTCTGTTTAGAGTTTTTACTTGTAACCGCTTTGGGAAGCTGGAAGTCAAGACATAGGAGTTTAAGCCCAGAGGGAGAAATCTTGTAGGAGAGGAGTGAAGTTTTGAATGAGAGAAGAAATTTGAAGACAATTGCATCACAGAACCAAGGATCAGAGAGGCCAGTTTGTAGGATTGGAGGAGGAGAGTACCTCCACTTTCTCATATCCCAACTTATATGCTTGGGCTGAGGCCAGTGATCAAGCCTCTTTCCAATGCCTAATGTGGACTCAAAGGGAGCACACAAGTTGGACACTTCTGGTGGAACCTGGCTCACTGGCTGTGCAGACTTGGGGAGGTTCTGGACCCTCTCTGAGCCTTAGCATCTTCACCTAGGTCTGTGGTAAGGCTTCACCCAGGTCTGCTTGTACAGCCCCAATATAACTCCTGCTCATGGAGGGGACCCAGTAACATCTATTCCCACCCTGACACCCCATCCCCAGCCAAGACCCCACTTTCTCACTTTTGTACTCCAAGTGGAAGCCGGCAGCAGACACGCTGATGTCTGAGTAGAAGTGAAGGTAGAGTTGGTTGGAGGTGCTGTTCAGAAGGGCAGGCATGGTGGTCCCTGGGCAAGGAAACCAGGGTCATTTAGGCATAGCCTCCCAGGGCCCCGAGCTCCTTCCTGTTCCTCTTGCTTCTGTTGCCTGTTGACAGGCAGCTCTCAAGGTTCCCAGTGTCCCCAGTTATCAAACTCACTAAATGACAATGGGTATCCCTTAGAGTCCCAGGGCTTCAATGGCCATGGGAGGAGAGATTCCAAAGCATCCCCCCTCAAGATGAGCAGCGCTGTGGTCATGCACCAGCAGGAGGGGGAGCTATGCTGGTCCCCACCCAACCATTTTCAAAATGACTCTGCTGTGTGAAATTATCTGGGCAACCCAGCAGTGCAGACAGTTTATCTGGGAGCACATGACTCCTTTTTATATCTTGAAAGCGTGGAGTTCTGGACCTAGCAGATTTAGTTAATTGCTTTGGCTATTGGGAAAAAACACACACCACGTGCAGGCAGAAGCCTGTCACTGGAGTGGTGTGTCCACTTTGGAAAACAGTTTGGTAGTTCCTCGGCAAGTTAAACTGAATTATCGTATGGCCTAGCAATTCCATTTCTAGGCATCTAGCCAAGAGAACTGACAATACATGTGCACACAAAAACTTGTGCATGAGTGTTCACAGTGGCAGTATTCAGAGGCCCCAAATTGGAAACAACCTAAGAGTCCATCAGCAGATGCATGGGTACACAGCCATGCAATGAAGTACCACTTGGTGAACCTCGGGAACACTGTGCCAGGTGAAGGAGCCAGACACAGAGGCCACACAGGGTACGATTCTGTTTATGTGAAATGCCTGGAATAGGCAAATCCACAGACATTGAAAGATCAGCAGTTTCCAGAGGCTGGTTGTGTGGGTGGGGTGGGGTGGGGAGTGAGTACAAATGAGTACCTGGTTTCTTTTTGGGGTGATAAATATGTTCTGGAATTAGATAGTTGTAGAATCGTGTGAATATACAAAAAATCACAGCAGTGTATACTTTGAAATGGTGAAATTTATGGTTTATCAGCATCAGATTTCAATGATGATGATGATGATATTTACTATGATCTCCAAATTAAAGCCTCAGAAGCCCTGGCTTACCTGAGAAACTCCCCAGCATGGTGACAGTGTTATCTGCACCGTCGAATACTTCTAGGGAGTCCCAATTCTGCTCTGTGACAAAGCTGATAACTTGAATCTGAGAAGGCAGAGGGGTTGAATTGTTGGCTAGGAGGCCTGAGTCCCTCCCTCCCTTTGCTCTCCTCCTTGTCCACAGTTGATTTATTGAGCACCTGCTCTGGGCTGGACACTCGAGGCCCTCCCTACCAAGGCAAGATGCAGCTCTTCCCCCAGGAGCTCTTGTCCAGTGGGGGAAACAGATGTGAAGTGAAAGATCGCAAGGCAGTGGGATTCTTTGCAAAGTGGAGAATGGAGAAAAGAAATTCCAGGAAGTGGGAAGGCTTGAGTCTGATTGGCCTTCTTGTCTCTGGAATATTCCTTGGGCTTCACCACTTTCCTGGCTTCATTGCATCAGGCATTCTACAGTAAGGAGCCAGCCCACTTCTGCCCAGGTGTATCCAGCTCCAGTCTCAGCTTGCCGCCTCTCTCTTGGCCTGGTGGGCTCTGGACCCTCTTCCAGGCCTCCACACCAGTTCTGGGCCTCCCTCTACTTGGTTGCTCCCCTGGGCACCAGTGACACCCCCATTTCAGCTTCCTGGTGGTTCTTCACACTTCACCTGTGCTTGGTGCTTGCTCCTTTCCCTCAGCAAGGACTCCCCTTCTATCCTCCACAATCATATGAAAAGCATCCTTCCAGCCCAAGAAGCCCCCCATCTTTACATTCTGGTTCTAGGTCCGTTTCCTCTGCCCTGAGCCAAGGCTCACCTCTCCTCCTTCCTTAGCTACCTGTCTCCCTCCTTATGCCCCTGTGAGCTGCTGTGTCCTTCTGTTTGTGGCCACATTCCCACACCTGGACTACACCTCCATTGCCACAGAGGCAGGGACACTGTTGGTGATCCTCCTCCTGGCTCAGGGCTGGGCCATAGCCGGCACCTGTGGGCAGGGACTTGCCAGAGGCCACTCCTTGCTCCTACCTGGATGCCGGCACCTTCGGGGACCATGATCTTCCACACACAGTTGAGGCTGTTGAGGTAGGGCTCTGGGAAGCCAGGGGACAGGATGGTGCCCTTGCGCTCTGTCAGATTGCCTCCACACGGCACTGGGAGGAGACGCAGCTCTGGTCAGTGGCGACCCCCATTTGTCCTTGTGACTCCTCAGGGGCCTCCCCAGACAGACTCATCCCTCAGGACCCCAGCCTCTGCTTTTGACTCAGCCCCTCTGGCCTCTCCCTTTGGCCCCCAGTCCTGCCTTCTTCTGTTTGTGGTCTCCTCTATGACTACTCCCCAGGGACCTGAACCCTGGCTCCTCCCTTCACAAGCCTCCCTCTCCCGGCTCCCTCTCTCTGTCTTCACTCCTGGCCCACAGGACCAGTGAATGCCGTGGCCTGAATGGGTCACCTACTTAAGTAACTTGCTGGGAAGGGCTGCTTTGTGGTTTGGGGCATCTGTGAGGACCTGCTGCCTCTCCAGGGAGCGAGGTCTTCTGGCAGCCCCAGTCCTGGTTGCCCAAGTACTCACCCACGCAGGTTGGTGCTGAGACATTCCATTGGGCCAAGGCCCCCGGCACAGGGAGGCACTCGATTTCTGGGGACCCCTGCAGGGCATAGCCAGAATTGCATTCGAAGCGGACGATGGCCCCCACAGAGAAGTCACTGCCCAGCCTCTTGCCATAGCGAGGTTCCGGCACAGAGCTGCACTGTGTGGCGCTGGTTCGGGGCACCGCTGCAGGGGGCAGGGGACAAGGGTACTGAGGAGCAGGTCTTGTCTCTTTAGAAACCGGCCAAGGGATGCACAAACAATGGAACTTTGATAAAGCCACCCTGGATGGGACCCTGGGAGGCCATGGACAGTTTTCCTTAGGGCAAAGGTAGGTTCTCTCTCTAGGATGAGGTGCATTTTCTGAATAAAGTCGGACATAAAATGTCACAGCACGGTTTCTAGGAAACCACAGGGGAACCAGGGAAAGGACTCTGCAAGCAAACTTTAGGCCAAGAGCTGCTCTTTGCTTCCCAATGATGCCCCTTGCTGATTAGGGTCCTGCGCTCTCTAACAGGGAGAATGGCCCTCCCTCTTCTACCTTCAGCCTCCTTTGGCTTCTCCTCTTCAGGTGCCTTAAGACCTAGGAGGCCCCAGGGCTGCTCTTCATAACTGGTCCACAATGGCAGATTGTGGGACCCTTTAAGCCAAGCCCCAGAGATGGCACCTGTGTGGCAGGATTACCCCTACACAGGACAGAGTTGAATAAACAGGGCTGAGTTAGTACCTGGGCTCCTGGACGAGGGGAGGCTGGGGCTGCAGGTGAAAGTGGGGGTGCTCTACGACATTGCCTTTCTGGACAAAGACAGGAATGGACATTGATTGTCTGCCTGGTTCCAGCTAAGTCATGAACTCTTTTCGTCCTGCCATTGAGGAACTGGTACTTCTTTTGTTCCACACATGAGCAAACTGGGGCTCCAAGGCGTGCGGTAGCTGGCACCCACCGCACCTCAGAGCCTGTGTTCCCCACACCTTACTGTGCTTTGCAAACAAAACCAAGCTTCCTGAGAGACAGAGTCCAGGTAAAGAGGCTGGGCTGGTGTCCCCAATCCATCTGGACTGTCCCAGACAATGGGCAGGAGTAGAGCAGTGAGAAATTGGGAAGGAAATAGCCTCCTGTGTCTAATTTTCTTCCTCATTCAAGACAGAGTTTGGTCCAAGAAATGTGTGCCTTGGGTAAAGATTCATTGTATGAATTTCAAGTGAGTGTCAGGGAATTGCCCCACAAACTAGTAATTACCCCAGACACCCTGAGAAAGAAGTCAGATGAGGGTTTGAAGGTCCCTGTTTCCAGAGTCGCAGCCATGGAGGAGCTGAAGACAGCCTCTGAACCTCTGGCATCCTTGTCTTACGTACCTTGGTACACAAAGTGGAAGCCCCTGGCTGGTGCTTGGCCTTTGGCACTAAACTTAATGAGAACTTGATTGGAGGTGGCTAAGGGCAGAGACTCTCCTGCAGAGATAAGGGGTGAGGAGAAAAGAGGAAGACTGTGAGCCTAGCAGCCTGCCCAGCAGAGAAAATCCCAGCCAGGGAGTGGGAGCTGCCCTATCCCACACAGCCATTTGTGCCATATTCCAGGCCTTCCTGAAATAGAACCTCACAGTTTCACTGTACTTTACAGTTCCAGGTTTGCAGAGGTGGTTTGTGCCCATGGTCTTACCTTGACTTGTGGTCACTGTGAGGTTGGCAAGGCAGAGTTTAGGACCCTGATTTAACAGAGTAAGACAAGGGGGATTCAGAAAGATCACATGACCTGCCCAGGAAGGAGAAAGTGGCTAAAGATGTATTGACCCACAAGGATGGAGACAATGACCATTACCAAGCTGACCGGCAGTGTACTTGGAAAACTGACATCCTTCTGATAAAAAGGAAAAAAAAGGTACCAGCTGGGAGGAGAATGATGTGATCACCTGAGAGCAACTGGTCTTTTCCAGACCTCCTGTGAAATGATGGATAAGCAGAGCAATAGTGTAATTTATTGCTCATATAGGACACTTTTGAGAGTAAAATGTCATGCTATTAATAATCATGCTGAGACATCCAAGTGGAAGCCGAAATGGTCTCAGGCAAACCAGAAGGTATTGTCACAACACACGCACTAGGAGGAGATCTATGTGGGCAGGGGAGTCTGGAGGAGGTGGGCAGCCTTGGTAGCAGAAGATAAAGGTCTAGGCCTGCTTGGTGTGGCACAGATGGACAAGAGGAAGGACAGCACCAACTGCTCCCGCAGCCATGAAGCACGGTCCTGCTCATCGTCACCTTCCAGTGGGAGGACATGCCCAGGGAAACACGGTGGCAGGCAGTGGTGTGGCCACTCTGTATGCTTCCCCTCTGCAATTTTATGGGCCCTTGAAAGTGGCTGCAGACTCCACCTTCAGAAGGGAAGTAGGGGTTAGAAAGGACCACGCTGGCATTCAGTCCTGCCAAGAAGACATTGGGAGCCACTGGGAGGTCAACCAGTGCTTCTAGAAAGCCCACATGATGTTACTGGCTGTGAGGGGCAGATGACCATTTGCACAGCACACTATAGTAAATTTACATGTAGCCCAGAGGGCTGGCCCTCTCTAGCTCCTTCTGGCAACAGAGGTGGGCAGAGAGAACTCTCCTGTCCTCCCACTGTTTAGTCTGACAGATGTGGGTTAGGACCCCAGGGATGGCTCACATAGCCTGTGACTTCAGTCTGGAACACATGCAGACCTCCTTCTCTAGGAGGAAGCACAGAGAAAAATCACCCAACGTTAGAAAAGATTTCAAAAATTTTAGAGAGAAGACCACTCTAAGAAGTCAAAGCAAATATTTTTATGTCAATCACAACAAAGAACAGGCAAAAATCTCAGAAGATTCTCCGTCACGGTTGTCACAGATTAACTCAAACATCACATCTGTGAAGTCAGAGAAGGAGGTGCCAAAAGAAGGATCTGAGATAAAGGCCAGGAAGGGACAAGGAATGCTCAGCTTCTGGACTCTGCAGAAATCAAACAGTGAAGTCAAGATGAAACAAGGGACTGACTTTTAGGATCCACAGAAAAAGAATGAAGATTATCAGAACAATAAGAGAAATGACAAGTGACATGAATGATGGATGAGAAAAAATTCAATAGACATATGTCAGGAATTCCAGAGAGAGAAGGAGGAGGAATCAAAGGAGAAAAAAGAATTTAAGAAGGAAGCCACCTTTTCTACGACAGAGGCTTAGACTGCACCAACTTGCCAAGAGCCAGATCTGAGCAGTGAGAAGAGATGCCTCTTTACATTGTGGGCTATGTAATTTTTAAAGAAAAAAAAAATGAAAATCATAGGGATAGAAAGGCTTAAGTTATTTACAAGGACAAAGAACCAGGTTGGAACCCAATTTGTCTATAATATTAAATGTTGGAATGAAGGGGAACAGTTGCTGCAGTTTGGAAAGATAAAGGTGTGAACCATAATTTGATTTGCAATTGAGTTGTCATTTATATGATATGTCAAAAGAAAGGCATTCTCATACATGCAAGGTGACAGGGAGGACTGCAGTTATGAGCCCTACTGAGAAAAGGAACTAAAATAGGGAAATCAGGTATAGCAGTGATAAATACAGCCAGGAAAGTATGGTCAACCCCAAATAACCACTGTTCATGAGGCAGCAAAACTAAGCGCAAGTGCCAAAACTTGTCCGCAGGGAAGAGGTTCGTGATTTTAAAATAATTGCTAAGAACAATGAAAAGACTAACAAAAAATTGGAAATTAGAGATGGGCCAGGTCTTCAAGGAAAGGGGAGACAGCAAAACCAACACAACCCAAGCAAAACCAGAGAGGACCAGTGGGCTGATAGATACCGGCGGGGCTGTTCACTTGCCAAGTAAGTAAACAGTCTTCCTCTTAAAAAGGTTCTCAGAGGAAATGAGGAAAGACAGATGAGGCAAAGGTGGATATGAAGGATACGAAAATTGTTAAAGATATAGGAAGACAACCAAATCTCACAATTGTGGGAGGTGTTTTAATACAATGTTCTCTATCACTGCTGTATCTAATAGAAAATAAAGTGAAGATATTCAGTGATGTTTCAGAAGCTTTTTTTCTTGGCCCCAACACACCTCTGAGACAGGAACAATTCGCTCCCATTAGTAACAGTGTGGCTCATTATTAGTGTTTCTCCAAGAGAGGAATAAAACTCTCTGAGTATATTAATAGTGATAGGTCTAATCCATCCTTCCTCCCTCCCTCCCCTCCTTCCTTCCTTCCTACCGTCTGTCCTTCCTTCCTTCCTTCCTTCCTTCCTTCCTTCCTTCCTTCCTTCTTTTCTTCCTCCCTTTCTCTCCTTCCCTCCCTCCATTCTTTCCTTTCATTTCTGTTGGTCTTATACACCTATAACTATACTTATATCTATATCCATATTTGCATCCAAAGGTTCTAAATATATACCTACCTACCTCGCATTACCTATAGGCCATATACCTATACTTAGGCTTTTATATCTACAGTTATATCAGTCCATCAATCAATCAACTGATCAATTTTGAAAAAAAAT
This sequence comes from Geosciurus inauris, assembly GCA_004024805.1. Classification (NCBI taxonomy): domain Eukaryota; kingdom Metazoa; phylum Chordata; class Mammalia; order Rodentia; family Sciuridae; genus Geosciurus; species Geosciurus inauris. The sequence goes on along the minus strand of PVHX01001410.1, from coordinate 11,916 downwards.
CCCATCCTCAGAGGTACTGATTTATACTCTTGGCTAAGCGCGTAAGTGTGGAGTAGTGACATTGAAACGTCATTTGGTGCAGAATCCCTGATAAATGGATTTGAACAACAAAATTGAGTAAGATGATCCAATAGCTATTTCAAAGTCCATTCACTCCTGCTAATAACCCTAGGGGTAGGACTTCTGCTATCTAGCTTTTTCAGATGAAGAAACTAAGACTTAGAAAGGTCAGGTACTGTGCCCACACACTTAGCAAGCAAGCCCGATAGCATGGATGAGTCCAGCTGGTATGACTGCAGAGCCCAAGCTGTCCCCTGTGGCTGTGTGGCCTCTCCATCCTACAGAGAACACACATTCTTCTCAGATACTTCGAGGGTTTAAAATTTAAATGTCCTTGGCTACTGGAAGACCTCATATACTTTCCATGTGGCGAAAAAAATAGAAATGAACACAAAAGTGTAATGTAATAAGAACAAGATCCAAATCTTGCATGGAGAGGAGGAGACATTCTTAATCTCCTTGGGCAAAAGTAATACTGTGTGCTATTTAGAAAGTAATGATAATGAGGGCTGGGGTTGTGGCTTGGTGGTAGAGCGCTTGCCTTGCATGCGTGAGACACTGGGTTTGATTCTCAGCACTACATATAAATAAATAAAATAAAGGTCCATCAACAACTAAAAAAAAATATTAAAAAAAAGAAAGTAATGATAATGAAAATAGTACATATTAAGATGTGTGGCATAAAGGTAAAACTAAAACTGCATATACTATTATAAATGTACTCTTTCTTACACAGGGGAAAACAACCCCAAAATTCTCAATTCAAGAAACTGAACAAGAAGAACAAAGTAATTTGAAGAGGCAAAGGAGGAGAGAAATTATGAAATAAGGACAGAGGTTAATTAGAAAATAACAACAAATTGTGCAGAGAATTTGATAAATTTGAGCAAGAAAAAAATTAAAAACCAACCAACCAACCAACCAACCAACCACCACAACAAAAAACACAAAACCTCTGCTATACTGAGAAAAAGGGGAACTATGAATACAGTGTTCAGCAAAGTCAGGGGATAGAAGCAGTAAACAAAGCAGAAAAAGGATAGTAAACATTATCATAGAATATTACATACATTATGTTGCTAAATTTAAAAGAAATTATGAAACAAATTTTTTTCTGAAAAAACAAAAAACCTTTGAAATCAAAATAATATGCTTGAATAGAATGGAAGGAAAAAGAGAAAGAAAAGAAAAACCACTGAAAAGAGGGAAATAAAATGAAGTAAATTTATTTGCAAATCACATTGCTTCCTGCTTGATGGCCAAGAATTTGTTGGCAATGGTAGCACTGTTGTGGAACGTTCAAAACGAATATACCAAAAAAAAAAAAAAAAAAAAAGCTAGTCTTGGAATTAACTAACAAGGATCAGTTAGAAAATACAAGGAGGCAGGAAAAAGACTTATTTGTAACAACAACGCAAAGGGCTACAAAACATCTCAATGAAATATCTAGGAATAAAGTTAACAGAAAATGAGTATTGCTTAAATGAAAATCTTTGCACCTTCCCAACAGTTACCAAAGATAAATGAATGGTGAGATAGACACATTCCTGGATGGGTGGAAGTGTACATGTAAAGATATGAGTTCTCCCCAATTTAATCTATGTTTTATGAAATTTTGGTCAAATTTTTGATGCGATTTTTTTAACTTGATAAAATATTTCTAAATTTTATTTAAAGGCAAAAGTGAGCAAGAATAGTCAATAAAAAGAATTCAAAACAAAGAATGACCACGGGGACTGATAAGAGCATGTATTTAAAATTGTTATAACGTTAAACACTACGATAGTATTGGTAATAGTGTTACAATAACTAAAAGTGATACAAGAATAAACAGTCACTGGAGGATAAGTCTAGGAATAGACCCTTTACTTCATAAAAATTTAATATATGTAAATCTGGCATTTTGAAAATTCTACTAGGACAACTGATTAACAATAACTGGTTAGATTCTCTGTATCAAATGATAAATCAAAATAAATTCCAAGGGTATTAAGGCAGAACAATGAAACTAAAAAAGAGGCAAAAGAAAACACAGAGGAATATTTATTTGATCAGCATAAAAGCAAAGGAGAAAACTATAAAAGGAAACATTGATAAATTTGATAGCATGGGAAATTTACATTTTCTGACATTAAAATACCCTGAAGAAAATTAAATGGCAAACGACAAACTGGAGGGAAGGCTTTTTATAGCATATAATCTAGACAAAAGGTTTTATCATATATAATATATATCACTTATAATAATGTGGAGCTGTACTCAATAAATAAGTAAAACAAGTGTTAATGGAAAAATCAAAACAAATTTACAAACAGAAAATGCATAGGCCAATAAACACATTATAAAAAGGTTACCACCTAACCAGTAATAAAAAAGGCAAATTAGAAGATGAGATACTATTTTTGCTTTTCAAACTGATGATGCTTTGGGTGTTTTAATTACCTGGCTTCGTGAGAATAAAGCATACCGTCTTATTCACTGTTGGTGAACAGGTAGAAAGATCTTTCTACAGGGCTGTTTGAGGATATGTATAAAAAGCCATAATGATGTCTCATATCCTTTGACTTGGAAATTCTGCTTCTAAGGTACCAGTCAGAGACATGTATAAAGATATATGTATAATACCTTGAATTACTCTTTTTAAAAAATACCTTGAATTACTCTTAATTAGAGTAAAACATAGAAACCATCGAAAGGGCATCTCGAGGGAATTCATACTTATGTATGAATACTTAAATAACGACCTGAAACACTAGTAAGCTGCCTTTTAAAATCCTGTTATGAAAGAAAATGGCAGAGAAAAGTTCACAGTTAAAACATGTCTATTGTTTTATTCAATAAAATATGTAAAAGATTAAGTAGATATAAAGAGTGGAAGGAAATGAAGTACATCTTATCAGTGGTTCTTTCTGGGTGGTTTTAATTTAAATTCTCTGATCATTTAGTTTTGCACTTAACTTTTCTATCATGAAAATGAAACAAGCCTAAAATCAGAAAAAAAGGGCCCGTCCTGCGCTCAAGCCTTGGGACTTAGCTGAGCGCATGGGGGATCCCCTCCGTGGGTGGCTTCTCAGGAACATGCCACAGCAGGACCTGAGGGTCCATCTGCACCCCTGCTGCTTACAGGGACTCATTCCGGCAGCTGGTCTGCGGTGCCTGCCCCCAGCCCTCCACCATCCCCTGCTGGCCCTGCCCTTAGGTACCTGTGTGGGAGCCCGAGAGGGAGCTGAGGAGCCGAGAGTGCTGGCTGTGACCGTCATGCACCTCCACCACGTCGTTGAGGGCGGTGTGGAAGAAGGCGAACTGGCCAAACACCACTGTGGAGGAGACGTGTGGAGATGTCAGTGTGAAGATGGGACGGCCACGCGGGGGCATGGACAGGGGTCCTGAGGACAGCACCCAAGGTCTGGCTGTTGGAGGTGGCACTGAGCTAAGCTTACTGCTTCTGAGATAGCAGCGGCACAGTTAATCGAGGTCTTTCAGGGCTTTCATCAATATCCTCATTTTCCATGTGATATCAGAGCTCGAGTCTCCCTTTCTTTTTCTTGAAGCTGACCAGGGTAGCCCCTGGATACAAGATGTTCCACAGTTAAGAGGAATGAGGGTAGGGAGTAGCTTCCTTGCTCCTGGGGAAGGAGCAACTGTCTAGTGGGGAGGCAATAGCTCCTTCTCATTTTGCTGAAGACAGAGCATAACACTTATTAAGCACCTACTAGATGCCAGGGACCACATTTTCTATATGCACCATCTTTGTGATTTTTCCAGAGATTATCCAAATTTTGCAGGCAAAGAAATGGCTTTCAGAGGCTAAGAGAGGAAGGGGGATGAAATGCCTACCCAGTTTAGATAATGCCCTATTAATTGCAGAAGGTTTTCTCAATCCTTTCCTCTCTGCTGGTCACTGCTGGAGGGACAGAAGCCCACTCCTGGGCTATGGTGGGTCCAGCTTCCATTCAGCTATCTGCCACACTGGGATTCATTCTGTCTGCTCCTGTCTCCCATTTGGCCTGGTGAGGGCAAAAGCCAGAGTAGACCCTTCTCCACTTTGACTCAGAGCCTTAATTATGTAGAAAATAGGCTGTATGTGTGTGAATGTTGCATGCATTGTGTGTGCAAATGTGTTGTACATGTATATTGTATGTGTGTTGAGGCAGTGGGAAGGATTCAGGCCATGGAGGTGACTGCAGGATAAGCAAGTGTTTGTAATGCTGAATACAACAGCAACTGGAGTGAGATCCTTAGCTTGGGACTCATGGGCCAAGGAGCAGGAGGAAGAGAATATTCTGTACCCTGAGAATGGACACTGGGTTAGGGCTGGTGGCAGGGGCATCTCCCTACAGTGGTGGACAGGACAAGCAGGGTTCCCGCTTTCACAGAGTGTGCATTCTAGTGGAACAATCCCTCCAACCCACACAAACACTTAAGCAACTAGATAAACAAGATCATTTCAGAGAGTAAGTTTTGGGGTGATGGACAGAAAGACAGGCTGAGGTAGGTCACTTTAGATAGGGGATCACAGGGAGATCTCTGAGATGATGTCAGAGCTGATACCTGAGCTGGAGGACCCAGACCTCTAATCTGGGCTCAGAGGTTGGCCTCCCTGGCAAAGAGAAGACACTTGGAGCAGATCATTGCCCCTCCAGTACCTGTGTTCAGGTTTCAGCTCACTGACTCTGAGCAGCCTCAGGGCTGGCTGTGTTCAGAGGTGTGAGCTCCTTGTCATTGGAGGAATGTGAGCATGAACTTCATGTCTATCGAGGATGCCACTGAGTAGCAGATGGGATTGGACAACCTGTCACAACTTTCCCGTGATCCTGCAGGTCTAAAGCTCCTGCCACATAAGCATGTTGGGCAGTGTGCCTGGGGCAGGAGCAAGTGCATAGGTGTCTAGAGCCCTGGGTGAAGATGAGACTGGGAGTTTAAAGAGACAGGAGCATCTCTCTCCCATCACTGTGGCCCCAGGACTCAGCAGAGTGCCTGACCCCAATAGGTACTTACTGCATGTTTGCTGACTGACTCAAGCATCCGTCCTGGGCTCGCCCCATCCTACCTTTTGGAATAATCAGCCAGCTCTCTGCAGGCTGTCCCTCCCCTCTCATAGAGGGTCAGGGCATATTGTCACTCTTCACTGTACTCAATATCAACTGTGTTTTGAAAGAGTTGTTGGCCCTCCTACAAAGAGGATGTCCATGGAAAAAGCAACCAGCCTGGGCACCTGGTTGCCCTTTAGGATCTTTTTGAATGCTTTAGGGATTCCAGGACCCTTGGATGTCACCACTGCCAAGCAGGTGATGAACTTGGCTCCTCCTGCCTGGATCTCTTGGGGTCTGGAGGTTTCTCTGTCTTCTCAAGATGGTGGTTACTCGCCACATTTTTCTTGTTCCTCCTATCTATAGCTTTGGTCCAGGCTGTTTTTCAGATGGGACATGGAAGAGGTGGCTCCTGTGTCCCTTACCTGCATCTTCAAGCCCAGCTCCATCCTGTCCTCCCCTCCTTCCTGCTGCTGGGCCCCTGCCCCTCCATTCCATCATAGCTGTGCTGGCGGGCCTTCAGGACCCTGGCCTCTGTGCTGGCCATTCCTCATCAACTCCACGCCTTTGCTTCCAGCCAGCCTCACTTGAGTCCTTCCCTCCAGTGTCAGGAACACCTCCTGTAGTGTGTTTGGAGCATCAGCACTCAGCTATCCTGCTGAGATACTGGAGGCTGCTGTGCCTGTGCCCACTAGGGAGTGGATCACTGGGAAGAGCCTGAGGAGTTGCCCATTCTGGAATAAGGGAGAATAGTCAGGAAACATAAAAACAAAATAACCCATACCGTAGTCCTTGGGCACAGTGACAAAATACAAGCAGATCTGTCCGCTGGTGTAGTTCTGGGGGTAGTTGGGAGATAGGACCACTCCATCCGAACCCACATACTGTCCCCCACAGGGAGCTGAAAGAGAAACCAGGTAGGGGCCAGGTAACCCTGTGGACTTCTCATTAACTGTCCATCCTCCCTCTTGCTCCCAGCAGAGCTCCTGGTGGGGCTGCCCTGAGTAGGTGGCCATGAGCATGGAGAAGGGGAGCCCCCAGGACACTACCTGGCTCTGCCCAAGGACACCCATTCCTGGCCTCACCTGAAACCCACCCCAATGCTATGGAGGGCCTCTTGAACACATGTTAGCCCTTGCCCTCTATTAACACTGGCCCTTGTCCCTAAAGGCACAGCCTTGGGTGCAGGTAAGGGGCCTCTCCTGCTTACACATGGGGCCTAGAAAGGAACGTCTGGGCAGCTGGCATCTTGAGTAGGAGGCTGGTGTTTTTTCCCTCACACTAACCCACTGAGAGTGGCCACCTTCTGTTCCCATCCCTGGTGCCAATTTCTAAAAGGGAAGGGCTGCTCTTGCTCATGCAGGCATAAAGGAGGCTGTACTTTTCTTTCTTTCTTTTTTTTTTTTTTAGAACTGGAGATTGAACACAGGGGCACTTAACCACTTAACCATATCCCCAGCCCTTTTTAATATTTTATTTGGAGATAGGGTCTCACTGAGTTGCTTAGGGCCTCGTTAAGTTGCTGAGGCTGGCCTTGAACATACAATCCTCCTGCCTCAGCCTCCTAAGCTGTTGGGATTAGAGGGTGGGCTACCACACCCAATGGAGGCTGTACTTTTCAACTTGGGTGGTCCCATGCCATTGAGGTTCTGACACTTATTCCCACCCCTGTTAGGACCCCATAGCAAACCCAGGTCCACCTGGAGGTGGCCTACTCTATGGCCTTATTTCACACAGTAGAGCCCTTAGTGAGTTCCCTGAGCTCAGGAGCAAGCCAAGGGCACCTTAGGCTCCCTTCCCCTGGGGTATGCTCTTTGGGTGGCATATCTGCAGGCCTCTGTTGAGGACATGAGCAACCATCTGAATGCACAGATAGATCACTATGTGAACCCAGGGAGATGACGCGTCGGCAGGCACTGGCATGCCTGGTGGATTATGAGCCATCCCCAGTCACAGCACACCCGTGGTTGCTGGCCCTGCTTTCAGGAGGCACCCTTGAGCACTGTGTCCCCTCCCCCTCCTCTGGGCCTGCGGTTCCTCAGCCCCTCCTGCCCCAGTTTCCCTCCACCTGTGCAGACGGGCCGTGGATTGTTCCACACGGGCTTCCCATCTGGCCCCAGGATGCAGCTGAGGGTTGAGGAGCCTTCCACCTCGTAGCCCCCGTGGCAGTAGTAGGTGATGGACGAGCCCAGTTTCAGGTCGGACCCCACTCGTGTGCCATTCTTGATGGAACCAGGGTCAAAGCATGACTCTCGCGGGTTTTCTAGAAAAACACACACACACACGCAGAGGGCTCATTAGTGGCCTGCTTCCTTGAGGAGCACCTGGAGATTGAGGATTGCTGGTTCTGTTGCCTTCCGGTCTAGGAACTTCTCCACTTTTTGTTAGAAATCTAAACCTGGAAATCATTGAAGAGTGAAGCTGCCCACATCCTTGCCATGGCCACAGAGGAAGGGGCGGGAGCTAAAACTCCAAGGCCCTCTCTCATCCTTCCTTACTCCTCCAAGGGGAGCAGGTGCTGCTGGGGACCAGTGTCCCCAGCCCACAGCATGGAGCTGGGCAGTGTCACCAGAGTAAATGTCAGTGCTCAGGCCCAGCCCAGCCCTCTGCTCCTCTCTGCCTCCCCCCCCTCACCAGGGCAACTCCCTCGGCTTTTTGCCTCCAGCTGGGAAGCGGGTGACTTTATACTTCTGGGGACCACTCTTTTTCTTCCTCTGATCTTCTACCTCCTCTGTGCTGCTGGCTGGGGCGATGGGGTGGAGCTGGTATCTACTGTCCAGGCCCAGTCAGAGTCCCCTATGGCAGGCACCTCTGTAGGCTTTGGTATCAATACCTAGATTCATGGAGGAGGTGGGAAACCCCACTCCCACCTTTGGGTTGGTTTCCTTCAATTTCTAGGATAAATGAAATTCTTCAACAGTTTTCTAGGGCTTTGCACTCAGTATGGAGTGCTTGCCAAGTTATTAAAACAGTGGTATTTTTCCATTTGGTCATTGATCCTTACATGTATTCCCAGTTAGGCATACGGTGGATGTGCCTGACAGTCATCTACTCTTGTAGATGTCCCTCTGCACTGTAAGACTGTACTCGATGTTGCCTGAGGACTAGGACTACTAGCCAGGTCCTGAATCCCCAGAGGACTCTATAGACCCCCTTGCCATCAGCTGGAAATTCTGAGAAGCTCTTGGGAACTGCTGTTGGCTTCTATCCATCACTGATTTTCCTTAGACCTCCTTGTTCCAAAAGCACTGATGGTCAAGAGGCCTGCCAGCAGGGCTGGACATTGGGGTTACATAGCTGAAGCCAGTTGGTACCAGGGACATGCAACTGTCACTTTGGTGAGAGTCCTGGTGGCTGTATAGAGATAGGACTAACAAAGAGGGGCTGATGGCCCTTGCAGGAGGACCCTGACATTCAAAGAGTGGAGCGAAGGAGGAAAGAGCTAGAATATAAGGGATCAGAGTTCAGAGGAATTTTGCTGAGGGCCACCCCTGGTCACCTGGGTAACCTTTTAGACTAGCTACACGGTGGGCAGTTGCTGCTTGGGGCTGTTATTTAGCTGCCATTCAAGCTGTTGACTGATGGGAGAGGGTCTTGACAGTGTACACTCCTGTCATATGCAGACACTCTTGCATCTGAGTCCCCCTGGGCACACTGCTCTTTAAGTCTTTGCCAGCACCTGAGCATGGAGCAGACCCAGACACTACTGCACTGAAACTCAAGTGGGCTCAGAAAACACTCACCTGGAAAAGGGCCCCTCAGTGGTTTTCCCATGTTCTCCAGGGTGTACCAACCTGACCCTGGCATTAAATCTGTCCTCTCCCTAAACCTTGTGACTCAGACCAGAATACAATGGCCAACAGGTGATCCATACCATGTGCCAGACACTGGAATACAATAATGGATAAAACTGAAAACCTGTCCCCTTGTCAGAGAGATGTAATAAAATGTCACCATGTCTTCATACATTCTCTTCACAAATTCAAAGTGGGTCAAATCTTATTTGAGTTCAGAGAAATTAAATAATTTGGAATCAAGTTCACTCAGCCCATGTGAAACAGAATTAACTGACACCCAATGTCTATTTCCCCTGACTTCATCCTTGAATAATGGAATCCAGATTTGATCCAGAGCTCAATGTGCCAGTTAAGGTCTACACTTCCCAGCCTCCTGGGCAGCTAGGTCTTGCCTGAGAGATGTAAACACATCGGATCTGGCCTGCTGAAGTCAATCCAATAGCCAGCCTCCCATCTCACTCAGAGTAGACCATCCTTCCAGTCCTGACCTTACTCCATGCACACCAACCTCTCTGTACACGGAACATCCTTGCATCTGCCTGGCTCCCTCCCTTGTCTCTTCCCAGACTTAACTCAAAACTTCTCTTCCTTGGTGACATTCTTCCTGAGCAGTCATTTAAAAATTGCAATATTCCTTTTCCTGGTGTTCTTCACCCTGGTCTGCTGTGTTTCTGTCCGTCGTGATTATTATTCTCTCATCTACTATATATTCACCTAATTTTAAAATATTTTTCTCCATGAGAATTTCTAACTCCCTTCTAGGGGGGCAGTTTTTCAGTTTTGTTCATGGCTGTATTCCAGTGCCTGGCATATGGTAGGCACTCAATAAATAACTTCAATTGGTAAATATGAAACTTCTAGAAAGGCTGATTATGGGAAGATGACTCAGCTAAGGAAATGCTCATTGGCCTTTCGGTCTATCTTTCCTTCTTCCTTCCTGCAGTCTAGAACTCAGACATAATGGCTAGAACCCTAGTTGCCATCTTGGATTCTGATAACCTTGAGGATGGGATTCATGGACCAGTATGGTACAACAGGAAGACAAAAGCTGCCTAGGTGAAACCACCTCATCAGCCCTGCATGCCTACCTCCAGATTTCTTTCATTTGAAGGACAATAAACTTCCTCCTTGTTTAAGCAACAGCATCCTCAGATAACTGCTGCACTGCACTGGTGCCCAGCTCTGTACGACTGCCCTAGGACTATATGCATGTCAGAATGTCCTTTTGGAACAAACTGTGTAGCAAACTCCTATTCATTTCAATGCCACCCTCTCTGAGCAGGTTCTCTCTGGCAGAATCTGATTTTCTTTCCCTGATTATAGCAAGCATCACATTGTCTTGGTAGGCTGGGTAAGTGTGTTTCTTTCCAGCAGGTTCTAACCTCCTGGAGGGCAGGGATAATCATCTAGTCCTCTCATAACCCCAGCGGTAAGCACAGAAGTTGGCACCAGGGATGGTCATATTTGGAACACAACATAGTTTTAATAAATGGCTGCTGGATTGTTTGGCTGAACATTTTGGAGCTTGGAAAATCAACAACCACATCAATAATTCCAACTACAGACTCTATTGTCTATTTACTCACATTTCAGAGGAAGATGGGCTTATCATTCCAAGCATTATCACATTAATAATAACGATGAGGATAATGACAGTGATGATAGTCCCTTACACAGGAATATCACCTATAATTTTCAAAGCACTTTGCAATTTGTTATCTCATTTCTGTTTCACAATACCCTCTGCAGGAGGCAGGACCAGGTAGGTTCATGTTCAGGATACAGATGAGGAATGTGATGATCAGAGAAGCTAAATGAATTTTCCAAGCCATCCAGCTATTAAGAGAGAGAATTAAGACCAAAATCAGGTCTTCAGTCAGCCAAACCCAAGCTCAGCTGTGAATGATAAAACTGAGTGACTAAAACATCATGATGATAATAATAAATAAAACCCAGGCCTCTCAAAATGGGAAAATAAAAAGAACCAGCTTCTCTCTGATCCTAATAGATGAGGTCCACTTCCAAATTTTGTCACATCAAAAAACTGAAAATAACAATCCAAACATCCGACCAGCAAGGAACTGGTTGAAAAGGTTGGATTAGAGCCACCCACTGAAATACACGCAGCCTTTTAAAAGGATAGCACAGGCCTTTGAAAACGAATGTGGGAAGATGCCCAAGATCTATTGGTGGGCAAAAATAAATCAGATTACAGATACTGGTACATATGGTGTGATCACATTCATGTAGAATAGGGATTGGCAAACCACAGCCCACAGTTTGCCGGCTGCCTGTGTTTGTAAATAAAGTTTTATTGGAATACAGTCACACCCATATTTTACATTCTGTCTGTGGCTGCTTCCGTGATTCAATAGCAGAGCCAAGTGGTAGCAACAAAGACCATATGGAGCAAGACATTTATTTCCTGGCCCTTTGTAGAATATGTTGGCCAACCCTCGGGATAGAATTTACATTATTTTATACTTATATAAAACCTTTGTAATGAAGTGACGAACCATTAACTATGGTGCTTTAGGGGAGGCGGAAGGTAAGGGGAATGTTAAGGTTTTAGAGTATATCTTCCATGTGGTTTGAATTCTTCCGACAATTATTTTACTTTTGCAACAGGCAAAGAAAGAGGAAGAGATTTCCATTTTGAATTTATAAAGGAAGACCCATGGCCACGTTGGGTGGGGGTGGGGTAGGAGTGGGTGGGAGTGGGGGTGGGGTGGAAATCTGGCCATGACTGCCAGGTCTACAGTGTTACTTCCAAGGATTTGGAAAAGAAAACAGATACATACTAGAATTTTTCTGGTAGAAGTTGATTTATCTTGGCCTTTCCTGAGTTGTTGTGGATTTTCTCATACATGCTTCAAACACTTTCCTCTGAATCCCACCCCGACTCCTGCACAGAGGGCTTCTCCTCCGCCTTCAAGGCCCTTTCTTAATGGCCCCTGCTCAGCAAGTCCATCACCAGCTGCCATTCTGAATGGGTGCCCTGTTTTCTTTCTAAGAGCAGCCTTCCCCCC